>ML389301.1:38647-79393 GCA_005239525.1 Nicotiana knightiana
TATATAACGCCATCTGGTCATGGGTCAATGTGCATATGTAAATGCATGAAATGCATATGAAATATGTCAATAAAATCTCTCGGTACGTCATAAGGCCATTATGCCTCTGATTAATATCATGAAATAAACTTTACCATCTTATATATTTTGAGACCCATGAACAGATGATAAAATATTATGACACGTGGGGAATCAAGAACATAAGCATCTCTAATATTTCTATGAATAGAGTCATTTATGAAATTTGTGCATTTGCTCGTTTCCTTCGTGTCGTATAGATCATGCCAAAAAGAAAGAAGGGATGGACTTAACATACCTGGAGTGGTAAAAACTCTATATAATATTCCTGACGAAGACTGCACCGTACTCATTTAGAAGCTTGAAATTTGCTCTAACAGAATTTAGCTACGGACCATGCAAAATTAACTTTTGATTCCTTAGAATCTCAAATGAAATTGCTTCGAACGTTGCTTCTGTTCTATCGCTTGGTGAACCAAAGTTGGAATGGATTTAATCTAAAGTTCCAAAGTTTGGTTGAAGTTGTTCTGTTTGTAGATTTTGAATGAATTTGATACTTAATTGATATATCATATTTGAGATCCCTACAATGATATATCTCATTTTCAGATTCTTGTAATGAGATAACACTTCTAAGTCTTATCCTTTATAAAGTTAAGCTTTATATATTTCTTAGGTGTAGACACCTAACATAATTTGTTATGAGTCATTTTTTTTAAATTGGTGGCCTTGTGCCACGTGGAGAGTGGGTGAAGATTTGTAATGTTTACCCACTTATTAGTTAACTAGGTATTGTCCCGTTACCCGGTAATTAATCCATTACCCGCGTAATTTAAAAATTACCAAAAATTCTACTTATTCTCAATACACTTTATATATCCCACTATCATGGTCACATGGTACCTTGTATGGTACTAGTCCATAAATACCGGGTATTTTAGTTCGGGCCTTATTTTATCCCAAAATTCAAAATTTCAACAAAATTCATTTTCTTTGATTCGTTTACCCTTTCACCTTCACAAATTTACTCATCACTTGTGAAATAATATAATCCTTATAATTTCCAAATAATCCTTTACTTGGACTGATGTCTATTACCTTATGACAAATTCAACGTACAATACTACAGGGTGTGATATCGTCGTAATTTAGTACTACGGGACATAATACCGATGTAATATTGCGGGGCATAACATCATTCCCCCCTTTGGAACATTTCATCCTCGAATGTTAACTATTACATATTTACAAAATTTTTACTAGGGCTTATGTTGCATCGAGGAATCTTTCAAGTGATTTTCCTGATCCACTTAGCGGCGATACTGTACTTCAATAACTGTATTCTATAGCATCCCAAGGTGATTCTCTTATGTGGGTATTTTAATCTCGTACAATTCATGAATCCCTTTTTTTTTCTTTCTTTTTTCTTCAAATCATTACTCAATCGAAGGCCCAAACGTCATCCTTTATCTATCACAATTACACCCTTATTCTAATTACTAGGGCAACATTCCATCTTTTCTAAATGCTATTAGTCTTAGATTTCTTTGAATTCATTCAGGTTATAGTGAGCTTTGTATAATTTAGAGAAACCATCTGCTCTTCTTGTTTTCATAGGCTTAATCCTGAGGACTTATCCATTTTCATTACCTTCTCACTCGCCCTTTCTTATCCTTACTCTTGTCTTCTAGAACCTTGTCGCTTCACCATACAATAGCTTGTGACCTACACAACTCTATTTTTATTATTCCTAATCTTCCTTCAACTTGCTTGAATTTCCTTGTATTATTTTAGAACATCAAGCGATACACCAAATCATCTCTAACTCTTCTTTCCTTTCTTAACTAGACCTGTCGATACCTAGAAACCATAGGCTATGAGATATGCCACTGATTATGCCGCTATCAATCTTGGATATTAAATCCCAGCACTTCTAGCCTTCTATCAAAGGTATGGACTATTCACATATTCTGCCTTTGAGTATCTCGTGCGTTGTTCACTTTTACCTTACTTACCTTAAAATCTCACATCGTATCTTCTATCTTTTTCATGACCTCCCTTCCACATAGGTATAATTCACGTCCATAACTTGAAGCTCTATTATAATACTCGCACCTCTGGTACATATACAATCTGGTGGGAGCTTCGTACTGACTTCTTATGGGGCTGGTACTTCTCTAACTGGCTTTATCGTAGGGCCGTTATAAAATGCGGTTGGTCTACTTTCTCTCTTGTACCTCTGATATTAAGAGCAATCCTGCAATTTTCTCAATCACGAGGTCTATAATTTTCTGGATCTAGTAATCAGACTCTTGATTTACGTAGTTGATGTAACTCTTTAGTTTCCTCTTCCCTCTGAACAACCTTTATGTAGGCTTAGGCTATCTTCTAATATGCGGCTCATGGTATTTATTTAGCCCTTCATGAGCGTTATGGAATATCCATGATACAATCTTCTAACAATTCAATCCTTTGTCTAAGCCCTGGCTTAATTCTTTCTTTAGACTTATACCGTAGTCTTCTATGTCCATATGATTGTCAACAAATATGACGCCTGGATAATGCTCCAAAATCTTTAGTGTATCCATATCGTACTAACCTTGGATCTTTGATCAAATAATTATTTTGTTCCATCTTAGCTTTGTTTCAACGTAAGCTATTACTTTTCCTGGTCTTTCTTCCCCCTTGTTGCGCCCATACTTAGCTTATCTTAGTGCCCACACTTGCCAGTGTTTTCATTCAACTCATATAATCTCGAATATTACTTTTAATTCTTACTTCTTGTTCATTAGCCATTGTAGGTTCCACTTTCATTTGGAATGCTTACAATGTTGTTGCGAGACTGTTGTTATACGACCATTTCCTCTTTAGGTCGCTGTGCTTAGGTTGAAGCCTTCTTTCTTATCTCCTCAGTTAGTCTTTCGTTGTAGTACTTAGGGAGAACCCTCGACTCTCGTAAAGTTGTGAGCTTATGACTGATGTCCTTACTTGCCTATAATCATCCATAGTTGCTGACTTCCATGCCCTTGTGCTTGTATGGTTGCTTCTGAACTGATATTTTGACTGCCTTCCCAGTGGCACTTTCTTTTATTCCCATAACATTCATACGTATCTTTAACTACCCCGACTCTTGTTTGAATATCCCTCAAGTATTATAATGATATTCTTTGAGGTTGAACTCTCCATGTTGGGTTCTACTATGTTTATCTCACACGATCTGATGACTCGTTTGTAACCTCCCGCTTAGCCATAATCGGGATCTTCCTAACCAATTACTAACTACTCGTTGGCCCATTCTTATATCAATATTCCTTGTAATCTTTGTTGGGTTATTTCCTTTGTCTTATCTTACGTCTCGCACTAGCTCCTTATTTATTAATAACAGCTCGGGCAGGAACCTTTACTTCCTCTCCTTAATGTCGTGGTTGCACAATATTCTTGAATTGTAGCATATCTGTAAGATTTGGATAAGGGCCATCTCATTCCTATTTCATTTATCACATTCTTCCTTTACCATTAGAACCACTTAATTCTAGCTTAATGCCGCATTACTCCATATTCCCCCCTTTAGGGATGTACTAAAAACTGGAGCCACTAGGATCTACCTATATATATATTTTACCTCTTCATCTTTGGCGTCGTTTCTCAACATCAATGATCCTTACTTGCCTTGCAGCAATTCTTTTGTACCAAGGATGACAAATTCCCTTACTCACGAGGGTGACACTTAGCGTAACTGGCACATACAGTATCTTAAGCTTAACTTTGCTCACATTGCTTGCTCTAGGGAAGCGTCTCCCTGAATGACTATTCTCTGAATTCATCGTCAATCTTCTTCTGTGGTCCGTCCTATTATTGCCGGAATGTAATATGAAATTCTCATGATGCTGACTACTACCAAATCACTCACTCCCTTATTCATTTTTAGTTTATCTTGTTTGCCAGCCCATACTGATTTCTGTTACTCTGGGGATTAACTCTCCCCTCTGGTAGTCGCGTTGGAGTTACGAACTTATTTGTCGAAATGAGGATATAACCTTATGGCCTATATTATTTTGTTGTCTTAAGGCCCATCACCTTTCGTCTCTTACTTCATTTGACTATAGGTTCTGTAACACTCTACCGTTCTCATCCATGTATCACACCTCATTCATAATACTTCCTTATCTCTCTTCTCATTACTCTGCTAATATTTCTGCATATCCTTGTTCTTGTGAAAACTTCAATACGACATTCTTTTGCTTTTAGCTTCCCTTTGCTCCATCCTATGGCTCTCTGGGTTGCTCAACATCCTCGCTCTACTAGGGATGAGAGCCACACTTAGGGTAATATTTATCCCATCCAGGCTTTCAGTGCCTATCTTCTGAATGCTAGTATTCACATCTAATCGTAATATTCTAGGATGCACCATCTGGGTGTCTCACAAGAAAATCTATTGGCATATTTGTAATACCCTTCGAAAATGTCTATTGACGCAAACAATTCACCCATCATATCTTCTTATACTACATTATATACGCTTATATATGTATGTATATTCAAACGGCGTTATATACATTTATATATGTATGTATATATATGTATATGGGATATGGAAAATGTTATGACGTTATATACGCACCACCACCTGATCAGCTGGTATACGATGATGATTTTGTCCACAGTGGCCAATATGACATGATGGGATGCCCTCAGAGGCTGATGATGTTATGAAACATGTACCTATGCACGACATGAAATTCATACGCATATGCATGACGCTAAAAGTAATTTATGATTTACAAAGTTATTCAGGCTTACAGGTTGAGTCATATCCTCTATATTTCTTCCATGTCTCTTATATACTTATTTATGTGCCTTACATACTCGGTACATTATTCGTACTAACGTCCCTTTTGCCTGGGGACACTGCGTTTCATGCCCGGAGGTCCCGATAGACAGGTCGAGAGCACTCAAAGTAGGCTATCTGCCTAGCGGAAGATGTTGGTGCGCTCCATTTGCTTCGGAGTCGCTTGTTTGGTTTAATATGATTTAGACGTGTATCGTTTGGTATGGCGGGACTCTGTCCCGACCTTTACGATATTTATGTACTCTTAGAGGCTTGTAAACATATGTCGTGTACGTGAAATATTGTACGGCCTTGTTGGCCTATGTTTTGAGTTTATAAATGATTATGTTGGCCTATTAGGCTCGTATTTCACATGTATATGATGATGTAATAAGAATGATACGTTACGTTGGTACTCAGTTGAGTAAGGTACCGGATGCCCGTCGCGGCCCATTGTTTTGGGTCGTGACAGATTCAGACCAAAACCAAATTACCTATTCTCGTCTGAGCCCGGTTATGTGATTACTTTTGAAATCCGACCTCAACTTGATGTCTAAATCTCACTTTCGAAATTCCTAATTTCTACCTAAATCCCTAACCTCTACTATTAAAGGTTAAAATCAATGGATGTTTATGAAAATGGAAAGAAACAAGCTAAAATCTAGTAACCTGTGAAGTTGGGATGAAAAATCCTCTTCAAAATCGCCTCTAGGATGAGTTCAAACTTGAAAATGGTGAAAAATGGGTTGAATCCCGACTTTGGGTTACTTAAATCACTAGGAATCAGGCCTTCACGTTCGCGAAGGGCAGCGGCCCAACTGGCCTTCACGTTCGCGATGGCTTGTCCCCCTCGTCCTTCGCATTCGCGAATCTGCGCTCGTGTTCACGTAGAGTAATAGATCAACTCCCCAATTTCCCCCCTAACACTACGCGTTCGCAGAAGGAGGGTCGCATCCGCGATGGGTAGCCTCCCCTCCACTACTTCGTGTTCGCGACAAACTCCTCGTGTTCACGATGAGTAATCCTCCCCATTCCAGATTCCCCTTCGTGATCGCAAAGCAGAAAATGACAGACAACAACAACAACAAAACCAACAGATTTATTAAGTCCAAAATCGATCCGTAACCTATCTAAAACTTACCCGAGCCGCTCGGGCTCCAAACCAATCATGCACACAAATGTAATAACCCCATACGAACTTGCTCGTGCGATCAAATACCAAAATAAAGTCTAGAACTACGAATCAGATATCAAAATGCATGAATTTTTCAAAAAAAATCTTAAGCACTTTCAAATTCACAACCGAACATCCGAATCAGATTAAATCAACTTAGTTTTGCACCAAATTTTGCAGACATGTCTTAAATGGTAAAATGAACCTATACTAAGTTCCGGAACCGAAATCCAAACCTCGTAGCTATAAAGTCAACCTACGGTCAATCTTCGGAATTCTTTAAACCTTTAAATTACTTGTTTTCAACAAATTACGTCAAAACAAGCTAAGGACTTCTAAATTCAATTTCGGGCATATGCCTAGGTCCCAAATCACGATATGGAACCTCCGGGATCGTCAAAATACCAATATGGGTCCGTTTATACAAAATATTGATACTAGTCAACTCAAATCATTTTAATGGAGAAAAATCGCACTTCCTTAAAAAAAAATTCACATAAAGACTTTTCGGGATAAGACTGTGCACGCAAATCGAAGAATACTAAACAGTGCTAATGGAGATCTCGGGACAAGAAAAGAAAAGCTAAAACTCAAGACGACCTATCGATCATCACAGTGAATTAGATTTGATATCCAAATTGAACAATCAGATTCACTACAAAATTGAAGTAGGCCATAAAATTCTAATACATAAATTTGTAGTTAGTTTGTGTTAAATTTTTTTTTGTTTTTTGTTTTTTATTTTTTGGGATGTGGAAAACGTTAAAGTCCCCTCTGTACAAACTTGTATAGATATAGAAGTTAACAAATGTGTGACACATTTAAAACTTAGAAAATATATATGTAACTCAAAAAAAAATCCTTTTATGTGTTGTGATAATCGCGGTATTTAACACTAGTTGAGAAAGCTATTAAAATCAGCATTTATTTTTAATACATTTGGCAATTATATCACTTTAAAACAATCTTACAGTGCCTGTGTACTTTTAATTTTCGGTTAAACATGCGACAACTTTTTCTAGCTACTCTTCAGAGTTTCCAATTCTAATTTATTTTAGGGATTAAGGTACTTTTCTTAAATAGATTTTTTTTCATTGGAAAAAGAATTTAACCATTACGTAGTATTCTTCTTATGCTAATCCCATTACAATTGTCAGACTTTTACAAAATCTATTGAAACCGTTCTCATAAAGTTAATCAGATTTATCAATTTTTTTTTTTAACTAACCAAATTTTAATTAACGAGTGGAAAGAACTGCTTCGTTTGGGAGGGGTGCATTCACCTGACCCTTTCGTATTCTTTGTGAGCTTGGTGCACAAGCTCTGTTGCTAGTTACTACAAAGAGCAGAAAAAAGATAAACACAAAATAGAACCAACCTCCTACCTAGACTACTATCTTGAGTGGAGGACGCCAACTCCACTCTCTACGATCTTGTTGAGATAAATAAATAAACAAATGTGTGACACACTATTAAAACAAATTTTAAAAAATACAATCTTATGTTAAATTGAGAACATGTACTGTTTTTTCAATACAATGCTCGGAGTACCTATTGAAGTAGAATTTAATAAAAGGTGGGTGTAAATCATTTGCGCCCCCACCTTTACCTTAAAAATTAAAATTTTATTCAATTTGAACAATAATTATTCTCCCCCCATTTATAATTGACTTTTTAAAATGCATGTGTAACCCACTAAGTTATCAACTTTTATTTCTCTTTTTTTTTTCGTTTTTTTTTCTTTTTAAATATATTTTTCTTTTCTAAAATCTATTTAACCAATTGAGAATACAAACGTCGAGAAACTTATAAGCTTATACTCAATGCATGTAATACAAAAATTTATTAATTGACCAATTCATAAAATATTACTAATATTAGCCAATTAGCTATTTATCGCAAAAAAGGGTCAATTTTTTACTTTTTTGAGTAAGTGTTATTAGAATATATTGGATACACTTTAAGGAGCTTGAATCTCAGTTTTGATTGAAAATTCGAAGTAGAAGATGAAGATGAAAAGAATGATAGGTGTATCACACTGTGTATCACTTATTTATCATATTTTTATCAAATATGTATCACAAGTATATCCATTTATACCTCCATGTGAGATACATGTGTCATACATGTGTCACAACCCCGATTTCCCTCTGTAGGATGTCGTGATAGCACCTAGTCTTTAGGGCTAGGTAAGGCTAACAGTTGCAGAAATAATGGCAAAATTTAACCAACAACTATTAATTTCAAATTGGAAATTTTCATACAAGCCAACAATCCCAAAATCTGTAGTACAAGTCATAAACTCTATTGAGTTTGCTAGAAATATCCCTAAATGCAACTATTTCCCAATAGAAATAAACAGTATAGGTACAATATCAGAAGGTGACTCCGAGGCCTGCGGATACGACGACATGTTTACCTTGAGTCTCCATAACAAAACCGAACAGCTAGCCATTGATCAACCAACTCCAAAATACCTGGATCTGCACAAAAATGTGCAGAAAGTGTAACATAAGTACACAACAATGGTACCCAGTAAGTATGAAGAGTAATCTCGGTGGAATAGTGATGAGGGACAGTCAAGACACCTACTAGACTAGACAACCTGAACAAGTATGAAGGTGAACTAACGGGGAAACAATGTTCATATAAAGCTAAAAACGGTAAGGAAGATAATACAATAATCGCAACGAAACACTAGAAACAACAATTAGTAACAAGAAGCAAACATGTAGTGATTTTGTCGAGTAAGATGAATACAGTCTAAGTCCGGTGAAACCAAATAAAGGAAAACAAGTAACAACAATAAGAACAACCCTTTCAAACCAGATTTGAGGTACCAAACCTCAAAATCACAAATCACGGGTCACAATTCATGAACCCTAATCACTTGGTATCCTGTGCCCATATTCCAATTCATAATCGCACGGATGACTCACATGCCAAGAGAGTAACAATATCTAATATCCGCACAGACCACTCACGTGCCAACAATAACGATAACTCATGATTGGATGAACAACTCATGTGCCAACAAGATAACTCTAATATAGAAGGCAAGTACACGAGAGTACACGTAAATGGTCAATAACATCAGTATTCATCTTCTTAAACCCATATGGGTGATTGATTTATGTGTATGCTTGTGCAAATGTTCTACCACAAGTCAAATCAACAAGTAAGAGTAGAGACAATGAATGACACATAAGAAACGTTCACCACAAAATGTACACGGTACAAAAAAGGTAGGCACACCACTACAGAATATCAACAATAACAATGCCCCAGGACATCACAAGTCATCACATATCATTCCCCGATATAGCCCATCTTGTTTCGCCACATGTGCAATAATAAAGTAAATTCCCGCCTTGTCTCGCCGCACGTGCACAATAATATTCCCGCCTTGTCTCGCCACATGTGCAAACCCACATATATATCCCACCTTATCACACCGCATACGCACATATCAATAATAACAACAGCACATACAACTCATGTGCGAACACCTCGACAATTGCACAACAATACCACGTGTTCCAAAACATAACAACACAATAGAATGACTTTCACACATGTGCCCATATGCCACAACATTTCCTCGGAAAAGTTTCAATACCAAAACCACGCATAGCCCTCAGCTCAACAACTCTGAGTACAATAGAAACAATAATAATAAACACGAGAAACGACAAGTAAATTAACACAAGAACTTCAGAACACAAGAAACAGAAGAAGGAGCTCACAAAGAAAGACACAACAGGAAATAATGGTCTCGACTAGAATAGCTCAACAAGGGAGAGATAATATATAACAATGATTCCACAAAAGTAATATTCGACGATAAGAGAGATATCATGAATCAATGACCCCAAATAAGAAGACGTCAACAATGAAAGGAATAACAAACTTCAATTGAGGCTAAGGAATTATGGAAGAGATAATAGTAATTTCAATTAAGGCTAAGAAATTATGGAAGATATACTAATAACTTCAATTAAGTTTAAGCAATTACGGAAGAGATAATGATAAATTCAATTAGGGTAAAGCAATTACGGGAGAGATAATAATAACTTAAGTTAAGGTTAAGCAATCACGGAAGAGATAATAATAACTTCAATTAAGGTTAAGCAATTAAGGAAAATATAGTATGGCAGTAAACTAGGTAAAAACTTCAGTTAAGGCACATAAGAGTTTAATTGGCAACAAGGGTAAAACATGAATCAATTAATTCCAAACAAGACACGTAAGGGTGAATTTAGTAAATGGAGGATTTAACATGGCAAAACAACTTGATAGAACATAAGAACCTAAGAGCCCTAAACGGACAAATTTCCATAATTAAGTCCGAGTACATACTCGTCCCTTCGCGTGCACAGCCTTCAAATGACACAACTAGCAAAAATGACTCAAATCCTAAAGGGTAGTTCCCCACACAAAGTTAGGCAAGATACTTACCTCAAAGAAGCTAGATCGATACTCTAAATGACCTACTTGAGTGAAACAACCTCTGTACGACTCAAATCTAGCCAAAATAAGTTAAAATCATAAATAAAACTCATAAAAAACAACTCCGAATAATAAAGTTTCGGTCTTTAATAAAAACTAAAAAGTCAATCCAAAAGTCAACACTGGGCCCGCACTTCGAACCCGACAAAATTCACAAAATCCGAACACCCATTCGATAATGAGTCCAACTATACTAATCTCATCCAATTCCGACTCCGAATCGATGTTCAAAACCTAATTATTCTCTTTAGAAACGTTTTTGATAAAAAACACAATTCTCCGATCAAAACATGGATTAATTCAAAAATGAACTTCTGTAATAAAAAAATACAAAAATTAGATACTGACTCCCGTAAAAAGATGAAAAGAACGTCGCAAAAATCACCTAAATCGGAGCTCGAGAATTCAAGATACGCTCAAAATACAAAATAAACGCAGTCTTATTTTTTTAGTACACAACAATTTTCACTTATGCGCCTAAAACTTCACACGTGTTGTCATGACCCAACATCCACGATAGGTCGTGACGGAGCCTAACGCCGCCGTCCGGCAAGCCAACTATGTTTGATCCACTTAATTATTCTATTCCTTTGAAATCATAATTTCCATTAATAAAATAGTATGAATAGATTTTTCAGGACAAATGATAAGAATTTTCACAAACTACAACGATGAACAACCCGTAAGCACCACCAAAACCCGGTGTCACAAGTGCATGAGCATCAACTAGGAAATATAATAACATATAACACATGTCTAGAATACAAATTTGACAGGAAAAATGTAAATAACTCTGATGGAGACTTTATGTGTCACAGACTCGTAACATGGGATGCAGCTCACCTGAGTCCTCGCAATAAATGCGTCTTTGCGCCCACAAGACCATTGGACATATATGTACCTACACAAAATGTGCAGCAAGTGTAGCATGAGTACGTAAATAAACGCGTACCCAGTAAATATCTAGTCTAACCTCGGAGAACTAGTGACGAGGGGCTGGCTTCGAAACTTACTATGGGCTAACAATAAAGTACCGATATTATAATTAAGCATGGATTATATAAATACAACTGAAAACTCAAAGAAATAAATAAAAAATTATTTTCCGTAATATGTAAATCCAAAATATGTTTCCATTATTTAACAAATTTTATCTCTCAAGCGAATGAAATAACATCAATTATAATTGGACTCCATGAATTATTACGCACGAATTATGCCAAGGTCATACGGCCCGATCCAACGTACAAATATATAAACTGTGTGCTGCCTAGGATCGAACGGAACGAACCATAGATGCATCTATTATGCTACCAAGGCATTCAGACCGCTCCACGAGAAGAGAAAAATACATTAAAACAACCGATTCAAGATTTATTAAGAGGATAATATCCAAAGAAATACCAATTCTGATTAACGGTCAAGTGACCCGTCCAAAAATCATGTAAATGAAGTTTAACCTCTTGAAATTCCCTCGTCGAGTTCCAATATGTGTTAAGCAATTAAATTAACAAGTAGGGTGCAAACGTCGGAAATATAACATGATTTGGGTCCTAGACTACCCGACCATAAGCATAATTAGTAGCTACTTACGGATCTCGTCACATCGTGCGTATGTAGCCCCCACAATAGAAGCACATAATTAATCAATTCACCTATGGGGTTAATTCCCTCTCACAAGGTTAGAAAAGCGACTTACCTCGTCTTAAAGATCACTTTCTAGTCACAATTTCGCTCTAACGCCCCAACTTGGTGTCGTTCAATCCGAAAATAGATAACTCCAATGCTTGAAATTTAACCATTTATAACAATTTCCAACTCCACTCGAAAAGTTGGCAGTGAGGCCCACGTCTTAGAACCCGACGAAACTCACAAAATCTGACAACTCATTCCGAGAAGAGTCCAACCATCAAAACTTTATCAAATTCCAACATCGGATTGCCTTTCAAATCTTCATTTTACATTTTTTGAAAGTTTTATAAAAAGCTGATATTTCTTCAAATTAATCCATGAATTTGTGGTGTAATTAAGTATGGAATAACGAAATATTATCAATATAGGATAAGGAACACTTACCCCAATGTTTTCCCTTGAATATCTCTCAAAAATCTCCTATTCCCGAGCTCCAAATCGTTAAAAATGGAAATTGGATGAAGTCCCATTTTAAGAACTTAAATCTGCTGCCCAATCATTTACCCTATGCGATCGCTGTCGCACCCCTTTTTCTCGCGAAATCGGGTTTCGACACGTGACAACTCTTTTAAAGAAGGTGTTAAAATAGATAGTCACCACCTAACAGGTTAACACACCTATTTGCAAATAACTCTGGTTTAACCAGTTTGCGTAACCAAAGATCGGGTAAGTGCTAATATTACCTCGAAGAGAATGTGTTAGGCACTCTTCGAGGTCCACAACTGTGGGTCTCGGCCGAACTCGAATAATACGAATTAGTTAGAGAGAAAACAAGAAGCTTGGGAAATTATTATCAAAAATCCTTGAATAAACACAAATAATTGATTTAAGACAAAAGGGGGGGGGGGGGGGGGGGGGGCCAAATTTTTTTTCCTAAAAGGACCCCCCCTGTTTTTTTTACCGGGGGGCTGGGGGTCCTAAGTTTTTTAGCCTAAAGGATCACCCCGTGTAACATAAATAATACATCGTAACTCCCTCAATATGGGGTGTTACTCGTACTATTCAGCAGACACAGACTATCATCTCATGCTTCCTGATTAGTATCTTTATGTTTTTACCTAGGGCGCACTAGTTGATTCTAAACTGTGCCTTATGCGTGCACTACCCGTTCCATGCCTATGGCCAAAGAGGCGTTTGGACCTCTATTTTTGGATAGGTCTAGACTTAACTTAGGCTGCTCAAAAATGAAAAAACTAGGCGACATACAGAACAAGTTGTACTTCATGTAAAGGCAATTAAGGGCTCAAGTTAGCCTCCACACTTAGACAACAAATGAACACAAACAAATTCTCACATTAGGCGTTAAACATTTTCAGAATGGAGGAAAATTAAAGCCATTAAGCCCTATAGACAGGGTTTCTATGTGACCTCAGAATTCAAACATGCAGGTAGTTTCAGATGTAGGGTGCCATTTTATAGACATGATTTCTAAGCAAATATATGGTTTAGGGGATTTTGTGTTGCATGGAGACTATTCAAATTACAAATTATAAGTGATTAAACCTATAGACATGATCTCTAGGTGATTTACGCAGTAGTTGGCAGTGAAAATCATTGAAAATACTCAAAATTACCCAGTTTGATCCTATAGGCATGCTTTGCAATATTGGTATGGATAAGCAACGAAATATTGTTTGAAAGTTCAATATGAACACTTAAAAGCGAGTGTTATTACCTTATAGGCAGGATTTCTAATGATTAGTAATTGAAACTGATTTTTCTACTTGGCTCCTATAGGCATGTCTTCTAGGTGAGCAGTATTATACAATAGCAAATTAACTACTTAAAGTCCTATAGGCATGATTTCTATATGAAGATCAGTAGAACACAAGCTAATGTAATCCTATGGTCATAGTATCTAATGAATATGCTGCAGTTATGCAAAGTGAAAGATTGGTCATTGACATCTTATTTCATATCGGCATCATATCTAACAGAACACATAGGAGCAGAACATGTTGAACGAATTAAAGACTCAGGTCCTATAGGCAGGTTATCTAACAACACATAGGAGCAGAACATATTGGACGAATTAAACACATATAGGCAGGATTTCTACCCATTTCATGCAAACATTAGAATAGACCCATTTTCCCAATTTTACTAACACTCTAATTATTATTATTAATTATTACAGGCCTACTAAATGAAATAAATTACAAAGTTACAAAATAACTATAGTGAACCTAAAACAGGCCCAACGTATAACCAGCACAACCAGGCCTTCAATTTTGTATCCAAACAGGTTTCACCATAGACCAAAAATCACAATTGGTCAAACCTAGAAAAACAATCTTCATTTACACAAGTAAGCCAAACCTAAGTGTCGCGCCCCCCTTTTCACTAGCTACTCCAATATCTCTTTAGAACTGATTATTACAGACTAGAATTGAATAAATTACACAAATGAAAAGTAAAATTAACTATAGGGAGCCTGTAGTCGGCCCAAAGCACACCTAATAAATCCATGCCTTTGATAGTCTGAAATGCCACGGATTTCATAGCCAAGTTTGTGTCCAGGTGTGTCAGAGTTCCCTAAGGACCTCAAGGATCCCGGGAAATGCTCACACCCTGAATTTTTCACAATAAGGATTGAGTATGTGCAGTGTGGAATGGACAGCCCCAGTTTCCAGAGTTCAAAGGAATATCAAGAGGATCCCAAGGCAGTGCACACACTGGAGGGGCGGAACCTATTGACTTAAGAGTATAGTGAGAGTGCTTGACATAGTTTTGAAAGATTTACTGAAAAAAACAGTATAAAGATGACTCTAGGAGTGAAAAGGTTTTTCTGAAATAGAAACTAGTTTAGCAGTGAAAAACAGTTTGAGAAGAATACTAAAACACTTTTGAAATCAGCAAGCAATCAATTGGTCATAGAACATCCAGATTTAGAAACACTCAACAAACATATTTCACACAGGGATGAAGGGGTTGGGGACACATAGAATTCATATTAAAGGAACACATGATAGGGTATAGGGAGACATATGGACATGAAATGCATAGAACACTTAGGAGCATTATAGAATTACCAAGTTAGTCATGATGGTAGGTAAATGAGACATAGAGTAAGGATGCAGTAAATACATGTTGAAAGCAAAAGGGGTACTAGACAGAATTAGATACACAGCTAGAGTCAATTGATTGCCTTAAGAGATTAGGTAACTAACATGATCTCATCACTAAATGGGAATAGGAAAGGGGTAAATACACATGCTGGACAAACATCAAATAAACAATTATAGTTTGTACATGCTAATGATATATTGAACAAGACAGGATTAGACATGCTAAGCAAAGCAGTAAACATGAACATAGATTGAGTTCATAACTAACGAACTACTGCAGGAATGAAGCACATAGAGTTTAGGTTTCAAAATCTAATCAGATGCATACCAGTTAAGGAAGAGAGCACAGAATGTAAAGCAGTTGCAATTCAATATCTAGCATTGGCTTCGGCTAGATCAGTGATTATCACAACTAACAGAGAAGAAAAGATAGTTTGAATGTAAGTATGTGTTATGAACTTTTTTTCGTGTCAAAAGTGAGAATAGGGGAGAGTATATATAGTAGTTAAGAGAAGAGAAAAATAAGGTAAAGGAAATCAGTCTTCAACAATTAAGGGAGCCACATAATCATTTATGCCCAAAAATCAGCATAGTCTTCCCTTAATTAAGGGTAGTTACCTAATGGTAAAGGGGCATGACACACAAGGGAAGAAAATCAAGTGAGCAATTAGGGGTAGATAGACATGAGTTCAATTAAGGAAACAATTAGTGAAGAATCAGTAAATATCACAGCTAAATAAGGTAAGAAAACTAAGTAAGGTCACAAATGAAGGAATAATCAAGAATCAACACATAGGTTTTAATAGAACGAATCAGTGAATCAGAATTCAAAATAATACAGATTTAAGGGAGGAAAATATAGGTTTCCACAAAAAAATGAATAGGCTAAATAAATCTCATAGACACAGAAATCAGTCGAGAAATCGAATCAGAAACCCTAATAGAGACGTACTAGGGTAAAAATCACAAGAAGTTTAAATTAAGCAAAAGAGAAATCATGCGAATCAAAGCACAGAACAAAATCATTTAGCAAGTAACACGGACAATCTCAGAGTTCAAAGCAAACTATAAGAAAATTTGGAGTTTTTTTGCATAAACCAATTAGGGTTGAGGCAAACTCAACATAAATCGGTCGAAGCACATAAACATAGAAGATTAGACATTCAAAGTCAGAAAACGTTTGGTGAAAAGAATTTTCAGGAAACCCTAGTTTAGGAAAATAGAAAACCACTCGAAAAAACAAAAGAATTTAATAAAAATATGTGAAATAAGTTCGATCCATCTCAGATCTGAGAAGTCCAAAGGACGAAATTAGGGTTTTAGAAATAATACAGAGATGAAGACATAGGATTAGAAATCCATATGTTTAGGCAAAAAATAGAAAGATATTACTCAAAATCGAGCCATGGCGGCCTGAAACAGGCGATACAAGATCAAAGTCATAAGTGGGATTGACCCTGGTCCCTTGAGGACCTTAGAGACAACAAAACCCGGCGTAAGAGATCCATGAGAGGACTGAGGGTGGTGAGGAACCACCATGGTTGATGGTGGAGAGTGACGGCAAGGGAAAGTTAGAGTTAGGTCCGAGAGGATTTGGAGAGGAGGGGAAGAGATGACGGTGGAGTGTAAGAGAAAAAATGAGGGGTTTGGGAAGGGGTAATTAAGGTTAATTAAGGTAAGGGGTAATTCGGACCGTTGATAAAAAATGATCAACGACCAGGATTCACCCATATTGGGTCGGGTTATATAAGGGTTTGGGCCTATTATATTGGGCTGGTTTAGTTAGGTATTTGGGCTAGTTTTATAAGGCCGAAATCGAAATAGAAATGGTCATTTGTTAAATACCCCAAATAATTTGACTAAACTAATTTGTAAAATAATTACTAATCATAAAAAATGAATTTCCTGCATAGAAATGTCTTGAAAAATGGTTATTTAGCATTTAAAAATATAAAGGGCTAATTTCTGGTAGAAAAATAATGCAAAATTGTATGCATGGGCTATAATTGTAAAATTATTGCAATTATAGCCAAAAGGTACCAAATTGGCTATTATAGAATAATTTGGACTTAGTAAGCCCATAAATAGTAATATGAAATTAAGAAATGTCGGGTAAAGATATGATGACCAATTTTGACCGAGCGAAACGGTTTAAAGCGGTGGGCTCGATTGGTCCAGTGACATCCATTCCCCAGACGGAAAAAAGGCCAAGGTGCACTTGTTGCATTAAGTTCATTTGGAGGTACCTGTATCATATCTTCGTGTATCTGGCACTGCTGACATTTCTGGACATACCGGATGCAGTCTTTTTCCATAGTCATCCAAAAATATCCTGCTATAATTATCTTCTTGGCTAGGACGAAACCATTCATATATGGGCCGCAGGTTCTAGCGTGTATCTCTTCAAGCAGTTTGGAAGCTTCCTTGGTGTCAATACACCATAATAGTCCAAGGTCTGGAGTCCTTCTATATAAAATTCTTCCGCTTTGGAAGAAATGGTTGGACAATATCCGGAGCGTACATTTCTGAGTATGATTTGCAAGCTCTGGATATTCTACTTTTTCCAAATATTACTTGATATCGTGAAACCGTGGATTTCCATCTGTTTCTTCTTCAACATGAGCACAGTAAGCTGGTTGATTATTGATTCTTACCGGAATGGGAATGATGAAATTCTTGTTCGGGTGTTGTATCATGGAGGACAAGGTGGCCAGTGCATCTGCGAACTCATCATGGAGTCTTGGGACATGTCTGAACTCTATCTTCTTGAATCTATTCATCATCTCTTATATGTGATGCAGATATGGTAGTCTTGGTGTTCTTTGTAGCCCATTCTCATTGTACCTGGTTACCAGTAGGTACGAATCACCAGTCAGCAACAATTCTTGGATATTCATGTCAACGGCCAAACTAAGCCCTAATATAAAAGCTTCGTACTCCACCATATTATTGGTGCATAGGAATCTGAGTTTTGCAGACACCGAGTAATGTTGACTGATTTTTGACACCAAAAGGGCTTTGATACCTACTCCTTCGAAATTTGCAGCTCCTTCAAAGAATATTCTCCACCCGGCTTAGGCTTCAGCAATATCCTCTCCTACGAATGACACTTCTTCATCAGGAAAATACGTAATTAGTGGTTCGTATTCTCGTCCTATGGGATTCTGTTCAAGATGATCCGGTAACGCCTGTCCATTAACTGCCTTCTGAGTTACATAAATGATGTCAAATTCACTAAACAATATCTGCCATTTTTCTAGCTTTCCTGTAGGCATGGGCTTCTAGAACATATACTTCAAAAGATCCGTCCTTGATATGAGATATGTCGTATAGGCGCAGAAGTAGTGCCTCGATTTTAGGGCTATCCACGCCAGAGCACAACAGGTGCATTCCAGCAGAGAATACCATGCTTCGTAGGATGTGAACTTCTTACTTAGATAATATATGGCTTGTTCCTTTCTTCCTGTCTCGTCATTTTGTCCTAAGCCACAACCGAAAGCCCCATCTAATATGGAGAGGTAGAGTAGCAGTGGTCTACCAGGCTCTGGCAGGACTAGAACAGGTGGTGTGGATAAGTATTCTTTGATTTTCTCAAAAGCCTTCTGGCATTCTTCAATCCAACTGGTGGCGGCATCCATCTTCAACATTTTGAAATTCGGCTCACATATCACAGTTGATTGTGCTATGAAGCGGCTGATGTAATTGAGACGCCCCAAGAAACTCATTACGTCTTTCTTGTTCTTTGGCGGTGGTTAATCATGGATAACCTTGACATTTGATGGGTCTAACTCAATTCATCGGGGGCTGATGATGAATCCTAGAAATTTTTTGGTAGGAACTCCGAAGGCACATTTTTCGAGGTTCAATTTCAAATTGTACCTCCGAAGCCGGTGAAAAAACTTTCTCAATTCTGCTATGTGATCTATAGCCTTCTTGGATTTGATGATGACGTCATCCACATATACTTCTATCTCCTTGTATATCATGTCGTGGAAAATGGTTGTCATGGCTCTCATGTAAGTGGCCCCAGCATTCTTTAGACCAAACAACATCATTTTGTAATAGTACACTCCCCATAGTTTGATGAAAGTTGTTTTCTCGGCATCTTCTTCATCCATCCAGATCTGATGGTAACCCCCGAAATAATCTACACAGGATTGGAGTTCATGCTTGGCGCAATTGTCGATCAATATATGTATGTTTGGTTGTGGGAAATCATCTTTGGGACTTTCTCTGTTTAAGTCTTGATAGTCGAAACACACTCTTAGTTTCACATTCGTCTTCGGAACCGGCACCAATGTTGGCTAACCAAGTTAGGTATTCAACTACCCGAAGACCTTAGCTTTCATTTGTTTGGTGACTTCTTCCTTGATTTCCAGACTTATATCTAGTTTGAACTTTCTGAGCTTCTGCTTTACTAGCGGACACATCGGATTGGTGGGTAGCTTATGATCCACTATGGATGCGCTCAATCCGGTCATATATTCATACGACCATGCGAAAGTGTCTTCATATTTGTTAGGAAATGAGTGTTCTCTTCTTTCTCTGATGGTGACAAATGAATGCTTATGTGAGTTTATTTGATTGTTTCAGCATCTCCCAAGTTGAATATCTCAGTTTTGTCCAGGTTGGACTTAGCCTTATTCTCAAAGTTCTCAACTTCTCTGACAATTTCCTCAGGTATTACATCTTTTTCTTCTATCTCTTCCGAGTAACTATCCTTATGTTGCGTTGTCTCGTTACATGTCACATTCGTTGTTTCACCAAGGTAAGAAATAGTAATGTTGTAGAGAGAAACATATAGAGAATAGTAATAAATAATAAAACATTAAGCCATTGATAAATATCAAAGTCAAACAAAAGCGATTTTAAGGATTCAAACAATGTTTCCAAAACGAAATACTGAAAATGCTTCTTTTTTTTTTAAATGCTCAAAAGGATTATTTTCGAAAATAAATGACACTAGTAGCCACGCTACCCTGGGACTTGGCGAGCCCTTAATGGTGTGGCTTTCCAGTTTCTGAGGACGGCTCGTAACTCCACTGTCTGTATGATGAGGCCTTCCTCCTCAACTATTACACTGCAATCCATGTCTTTCTCTTCTAATAATAGATTTTTCAAACCAACTAGCACTTTGTCTTCTTCGGATCCCCACATCATATAAGTTTGATGGAAGTATTGGCTCAAATGCGGTATTGGCTGTTCAAGAGGGTAGTAAAGACTACGCCATGGTGGCGACCAATTCTTATACTTATTCCAGGTGTACTGATATCCCAATCCAAAGGTCGTGCCATGACGTTTTAGCTGTATTGGTTTGGCAATACCCTGGAGATTCTTTCCAAGCCATTTATCAAGGTTCATACCCTGCCCATGCTAATATGCTCTCTATTTTGCTGCTCCACCACTTGTCATTTTCAATTTCATTAATTCGCTCAATGCGATGGTAAGTCTCTCCACCTAACTTCCTTCTATTTTCCACGACTGGAATAATCTGATTGGTGTAAATGGGATTACTACCGTCTCCATGAATAATCACCTCTTAATGGTTCCATTAGAACTTCACAGCTTGGTGCAGTGTGGATGCTACAGCCCCAACGGCGTGTATCCAAGGTCATCCCAGTAGAAAATTATATGAGGCGCATATTTCGAGTACTTGGAAGTCGACATCAAACCAAGTCAGGCCCATTTGTAAGAAAATGTTGGTTTCTCCGATCGTGGCCCTTTGAGATCCATCAAGCACTTTTACGTTCATAGCTACTGCTCATATCTCATGCAATCCTTTTCCCAATCTCTTCAAAGTCGTCAACGGACAAATGTTGAGACTGGAACCTCCATCTATCAAAACCCTAGCAATGAATTTGTCTTCATATTGTACCGGTGATGTGTAGTGCCCTATTGTGCCTTAACCCTTCCGGTGGCAATTTGTCTTCATGGAAAGTGATCTTATGGCTTTCCAATACTTGTCCGACCATGTTAGCCATTTCCCCACTGGTAATATTGTGGGGCACGTAAGCTTCATTCAATACCTTCATCAAGGCATTCCTATATGCTTCAGAATTATGCAGTAATGATAAAATAGATATATGAGCAGGGATTTTGTTTAGATGATGCACTACAAAGTATTCTCTCGCTTTCACCTTTCTCCAAAGATCATCCAGGACGGTATCAATGATAGGCTGTTTGGAGGCGGCTTCTTTACTTGTTCCCCCTAGATGCTCAGGTATGTAAACTCTGCCAGTCTGGATCATCCCTTGGGCACCACCAATTTCTTCCATTTTTTCTTTTCTTTTCCTTATGGCTTCTGCAACAGAATCCCAGGGTACGACTTTGGAATTAAAGGATGGTGCGGGTGCTACCGTCACAGTGAAGGGCGTGGTCATTTATACTTCAAACGGAGTAGGCACAGCTGCAGATGTTGGTACTTCCACCTTGAACGGAGTTGGTACGGCTACTCTAACTTTGACTGATGACTGTATCTATACCACAATAGGAGTGAGAGTGACTAAAGGTTTCTTAGGATCATCCCTTCTCCAATGAGTCCAATTGACCCTTCCGGGTCTCATTCTTCATCAGTCTTTATCACATTCACCCCTTCGCCCTTGTGATCCGGGAGGGGATTGTTGCGGATGTTTCGTGCAACCTCTTTCTCTTGTATAACCTTGGTATCAATTACTGTCTGGATATTGTCTTTTAGAGTGCGACATTCATCAATGGTATGACCCTTCATGCTGGAATAGTAGGAACATGTCTTATTTGGATTGACCTATTGAGAGGAGTTTTACATGGCCACATCGGGAATAGGAGTGACATAACCGGAAACGTTCAATCTCTCATATAACTGATCGATAGGTTCAGCAATAGGGGTGTATAGTCTGCGGCCTACAGTCGAATTTTGGTTTGGGTTTTTGATAGTTTTGGAGGGCTGGCGGTGAGTGGTAATATGCTAGTTGGGTGTTATAAGTATGGTAGGCGGTGGTGGGTTACAGATATCTAGGAGGTGAAGGCTGATATGTAGGTGCAGGTGTTTGGTATGTGAGAGGAGATTTTGGACCTTGGGCCAGCATCATGTCCCCTACTTCCTTCTTCTTGGATATGCTTCCTGACCGCAAGGCTTTGTTAGTAGCTTGTAATGCCTCAAAATTGGTTACCATCCTGCTTTTAATTCATTCTTCAATTCTTTCTCCCAATTTCATGATGTCGGAGAATTTGTGATTTTCAATAACCATTAACCTCTCATAGTATTGTGGATCCTAGGCCCGAACAAAGAATTTGTTCATTTGTTCTTCTTACAATGTCGGCCTTACTTTTGCAGCTTCCAATCTCCATCGCATAGCATACTCGCGGAAAGTATCCATCAGCTTCTTCTTTTGATTCTGGATATAGAAGACATCTGGTGCATTCTCCATATTGACTCTGAACCTATCCATAAAGTCTGTCTCCATGCTTATCCAGTTAACCTACTTCTTTGGATTTTGACTGATATACCAAGATAGGGCGTCTCCAGTGAGGCTCCTCATGAATAACTTCATGCGAATTCTTTCATCCTTTCCAACTCATATGAGCTTGTCACAGTATGTCCTCAGATGCACCTTTGGGTCACCTGTTCCGTCAAACATCTCAAACTTGGGAGGTTTGTAACCCTATGGCAGTTCTACGCCCGACTGAATACACAGATCTTTATAGTTCAAACCCTCAATGCCTTTACCCCCTTCGATGCCTTGGACTTGACTTGTGAGCTTCTTACGTTCCTCTTCCATATTCTTGATGAGCAGGTCCTTCTCGGCGGATTCTGGTGTGTATGGGGTTTGTTGTGAAGGATGAGGTGGAGTTTCCACGTATATGGGGTTGTTTTGATGGATACTTGGGATTTGGGTGTAGTGGTGATTATTGATTGAGTTTTGTGTATCGGGGGTAGGTTGTAGTGTGATTTGAGGAGTATGGTAGGTGGTAGTCTGTGGGTACTGGGTTGGAGGATGTTTGTGACGAGGAGGAGTTGGAACCGGTGGAGGATTAGGATTTTGGGGAGGTGTGACGTATTGATGAGGTACGGTAGAATTTTATGAATGCTGGTATGGTGTGTTTTGAGGAGGCGCTGGATTTTGGGCGTTCTATTCGTTGATATCTGGGATGGTAAAGGTGAGGGAGAGGTTTTCCAAGTTACGGACCTACTCAAGTTCCCCTCTGCATGTGTACCATTGTCTTTCCTGATACCACTCATGTTTTCCATCTTAGCTTTTCCCTTGTTTTTTGGATCACTTGGAGGAGGAGGAGGTGGAGGACCTCTGGATCTGGTATGATATGCTGATGATGCCAGTATGCACGAACCAACATTAGGGGATGGGATTAATCTAAACAAAGAAAAGAAAAAAGGTAAACAAGTTAGTAGGGAGTTTTGAAAGGATATTTGCAGTACTTAAACACGTACTGCGGAATTATAAATTCGAGTCCTAATTAGGGGGACCTCATTGTGACCAAGGTAGGACTAGCTACATATAGACTTGGAGAACACTCAATGTCGATAATTGCGTCATTTCATTAATATGATAAATAGACCAAATCCCTACTAAAACGACAATAATTATAAAGAGCACTAGTTGAATTTTCCTTATTACAATTGAATTCTAAAACGAATCCAGAAAACAAGTAAATATTAATCCTAAAATACTCGGTCCCAGAGGGACCTTCCCCAAGCTTGGCCTTCTTAGCCCTATCGATCAGATTCCCCAGATCGTGTGTGTCCAACAGGAGATATGCCCTTGTTAGATGTCCTCCTTCATTTCACTCCCCATTCTGACAATCCACAACTATTTTACCCATCTTCCCCTCAAGCTCCATCAAACCATGCTCTAAATACTCCAACCTCTCTGTTGATTTGGTAGCTATTCTTCTCCATTCGTTGAATGCTGCCATGTCCATTTTGTGTTGTTCAAAGTGTCTGGCCTCAGATTCAAAGATCCTTTTGCGTAACCTCCTATATTTTACTTGTGCCTCGACAGTGTCGTCTATGACCCTATTTCACAATTCAATCCCTGGATTGACTTCTCCTTCTATGTCATCATCAAACCATGATGGGTAGAAATACATATGGCTGGCATAATACTGATCTGGCTCGATGGTATCCTTTTCCACAATGATATTTAGATGCCACATATGTTGTGCCTCACACTTGAATGGAATGGCGTCACCTTGGAAATCTGCTTTGTAGTGAACCATCTTGGGAACTCGTGGAATGACTTGTTTCCTCCCAGCCTGCCTCATGAATTTGATAGGAGCATAAGGATAGATACCCCTTAACCTGATCAGCACTAGGTGAGTAACATATTTTGACCTGATGATGAACTCGCTAGTAGGGAACCACTCGAAAATCCAATGGACCTTGTCGTCTGTCAAATTGTTAAAAAAGTATACCGAGCCCACAGTGTTTACTGGTTGTGCAAACTTGTCCGGGATGAAATCATTCTTTTTGGATGGTGAAATCTATGTGGTCATTCCATGGTCGCCGCAGAAATTCCCGACGGTATTGTCCCATTTGAAGATGTTCCAACAACCATATTTGTAGTAACAGATTGCAACCCTCAAAACGCCTATATCATTTCTTGCAGTGGTCCAGGGCTTGGTATATCTCTGCCACAATCATTGGGACAATAGTGTAAGTCTGTCCCTTGATTCCCTCCATTAAGGTCTTGGTTACCATACCTAAGCGAGTGTGGATCCTTTCTCCTTGTATTGGGAATACTAGCATCCCCAGAAAACAGATTATGAACACAAAAACCCAGCGATGAGTCCAACCCAAAGAAGTGATGGTAAACTTATCATGATAGAGGCGGTATGACTTGTTGTTCCCATAATGTACGTAAAGGAAGTCGAAAGGTATATAAGACTTCTTCAGGCAAACTAACTCATCATTCCTTCTAAAACCCATCATTTTCATAAACCCTCGAGAAGTGTAATTTTCCGGTACTAATAGACTAGGGCTATCCCAGGGAATCCCAACAAAGCCTCCTATTTCCTCAAGAAGGGGAGTCATCTCTATATCACCGAAACGGAAAACAACCCTCTTTTCACAATAGAACGTAGTAGCGGCCTCGATCAATATATTGTTTGGCTGAATATCTAGCAAAGAAGGTAAATTCCCGAGAATTATTTTCACATGGTTTTTGTCGCTTGGCGAGAGATTCTCCCACCAATATAGAAACAAAGGTGGGATACTTCGAACCATGCTGAACATGGGGCCTTCGTGCCTCATTTCTACAAAACAAATAAAGTTAGCCTTTTCCCGCTTCGGATTTGACCATTTACACATTAATGATTCGCATATCGACACGTTTTCTCCAAATAATGCACATATCATGATTGTGTGCCCGTTGGGATTATGGAAATCCTGGTGGGCTTTGGTCAAGGATTGCCTTAGAGAGTTATTATGCAAACAACGTTCTAACCCATACTAGGTTCAGACATGATGCATGCATAATTAACATCAGAGTGGGGTTTCTATAAGAGTCTAGACTGGTATCCTCAAGTGGACAACTTGAGAGGGAAAGACACGGAACCGTCGATTGCACCGCTAATCGACTAGTTTTACCACAAAGAAGCCTTTCCAAATTTAAAAAGGGTGATATAGGAAGAGCGCGAACACTCATCAAGTGCTGCTATGGTATTGACTGCGCATAAGTGGAATATTATGTGGAGCATGCTTATTGCAAGGATAAAACAACACATTGTCAAGTATTTTGCATGATGAAAGCGATAAATGCAGTATTTAATAAATGTAAAGACATAAAACAAAGAAAGACAGGGAAGAAGTTAGTTTGCATAATGTGAAAAAATTGTAATAAAGCAAATAAAGGGGTAAGGATTGGTAAAGACATGATATATCAAAATTTAAAAGATTAAGCCAGTGAATACGATTAGGAAATAAAAGGGGGAATGTACATTGCAACCAAATTAAGCGAAGCGTGGCACGTGAGTTCATAAAAAAGGGAATAGGGAAAAGGGTGTCCATGTAGCAATAAAAAGGGAAAATGGGAGCGGGATATTCAAGTGAAAACAAAATATTAAAGACACGATTATCGGGAGAGACTAATTCATATAGACCAAGTTCGCAATGGTAAGAGCCTAAAAATATCCCCAGCAGAGTCGCCATGCTGTCCGGCCCTTTTTGTCGCGAAATTGGGGTTTCGACATGTGCAACTCTTTTATGGAAGGGTATTAAAAAACAGAGTCGCCACTTAACGGATTAAGGTGCGTTCGGGAACCTATTTGCAGATAACTCTGGATTAACCAGTTTGCGTCACCAAAGATCGGGTAAGGGCTCAAATTACCTTGAGGAGAAGGCGTTAGGCACTCCTCGAGGTCCACAATGATGGGTCCCGGTCGAACTCAAAAATATATGAATTAGTCTAAGAGAAGAGAAGCAATTTGGACAAACAAAATAAAATGATTAACAATGGTGGGGGGGGGGTCCTATGTTTTTTAGCCTAAAGGATCACCCTGTGCAACATAAATATTACTTCATAACTCCCTCAAGATGGGGTGTTATTCATATTATTCAGCGGGCACAAACTTTCATGTCCTGCTACCCGATTACAATCTTTAAGTTTTTTACCTAAAGCGCACTAGTCAATTCTAAGTCGTACTTTATGCGTGCACTACCCGTCCCATGCCTATGGTCCAGGATGCATTTGGACCTCTATTTTCAGGGTGGTTCTAGACTTTAACTCAGGTTACTCAAAAGGGAAAATACTAGGCGGCATACAAAACATTTTTGACTTTCACATATAAGCAAATAAGGGCTCAAGTTAGCCTCCGCACTTAGACAGCAATTGCACGCGAAACTGATTAACATTGACAATTGCAGATTTGCACTAGTCACGATTGTAGAAACCTATAGGCAGGATTTCTATGTGATATTGAATTGAGAAGACAGTTTATATGCAGAAGCCATTCTTTAATACACTTTCCAAAAGCCTACATAATTTGTCTACTAATTTTTAGCATAAGGGGATTAAACCTATTGTCATGGTGTCTAGGTGTTCTACGCAGTAATGAATAGTTGTACTCACAAAAGAATATTTGGAATTACTTATTTAGTCCTATAGGCATGTTTCCCAGTTATGATAATGACACATTGTTTAAAACACCTGAATAAATGAACAAGATGATGATTAAACTAGTTCATACCCACACACATGATTTCTACAATTAAAGCTGATTTTAGATCCTATAGACATGATTTCTAGAATTTGTGAGTAATGCAGCATGTAAACAGAATCTGCCACGCACATTGAATCATACAATTCCATATAGGCATGGTTTCTAACAAGCAGAAATAGAACACAATTGAACCAAGTGATGAACCTATAGGCAAGATTGCTAACATATAATGATTGAATATAACAGAATACCTATAGGCAGGATGTCTAACACACGACAAATGAACATACAATAACACATTATTGAACCTATATGCAGAATTTCTACCCAATTTAATGCAAGTATAATATAAAACTCCCTTTCCCAATTTCGGTACTACCCCAAAATGTTATTATAATAACTATTACAAACCCAGAATGAATAGCATAAATTACAGAGTAGAATAGCTATACGGAGCCTACCGCATGCCCAAAATACACCTGGACAGGCCGGGCCTTTTCTCACAATTCACAACATCCCCAAAGTTACATACTCATAGACATAAAGCAGCTAGGAATTGAGTGATTCACCTAGTGAGTACAAGACAAAGTTGAGCATATAGAACCAAGGCCCTAGTGTGTCAGAGTTCCTAGGGGCTTCAAAAACCCAGGGCAGTGCTTACACTACGGTGGTTAACAAAGACAGTTCAGAGGAAGTATTAGGCACTAGATCCTAGTGTGTCAGAGTTCACGAGGGTCTCAGATGAACCCCGAGCAATGCTCAGACTAGGGATGCCAAAGGACATAAACTAGATAGCCTTGGCTTGCAGTCGGCTAAGAATGGGATTCAAAAGAGCTTAGGTGACAGGGAAAGAAAGGACCAAAATTGAGAAAACAGGAATTGGGGATTTAAACAGACATGACCAAATTGAGTTAACAAGCAGATACTTAAACAAATCATAGAACTTTGAGTAAAACAAACTTAATGAAAATGATAAACAGACTTCACATTATAGCACAACAGCAATCACATGCTAAAGAAAAGTTGGCAAATAAAATATTTGCAGATTTGGCAAGATCATGGGTGCAGAATAAGTTAAAACATGGTTGAATTAGGCTAAGTACATAACCTAGTGTTATTATCAAGAAAAAAACAGGACAGCATTGTGATATAGAAGGGTAGGGGTATCATGCTAGCACGGGAGTGAAATTACAATCACAAATTAAGACATCTATACAAATTATTCTTCAAAGTAGCAGGTAACATTATCATAGTGGTTTAACAAAAGATGATCCAGTTTGTATCAGAGGTTAAAGCAGTAATTCAAACATGATGAGATAACTATTTCAAATTGCAAGCAAACACTAGAAGGGTGTGGGGTTGAGTGATCATGTTGACACAATAGCATAGATGCAGATTATAACTAGTGTGAGAGTCTTTGCACAGACTAACACAAATGTGAGGCATTCACTACAGGGATTCAAGACAAGTGAGTAAACATGTTCATATGCATTCAGGAATCAATGCACTAACTAAATAGACCTTAAGAAAGTTCAGATAACATTAGAACTGGTAACACATCAGGAGCAATTAGGTGTTAAAGAGACTAAGACATACAGATTTGATAGAGCCATGCCTAAAGATCACTCAAAACATATCGAATCATGGATTCAATAGTAATAACATATGCCAATCAGAGATAATGTAAGAATGAAATTGCAAAAGTCAAGTGACTCACCGGTTAAGCAAAAAAATGCACAATAATAATAGAAGTCCACAATATATGGCAAGATCTCAGAACCGAATGGCCTTGGCTTCCAGCTGGCCAAAGTCAGAGTATGGAATGCAAAATCAGGATAACTTTAGGTCTAGTAAGGCTTTGTTGAGTTCAGAAAGAAGTGTTGAAGCTGCCCTAAAGGAAGTGGGGGAAGGGTTTATATAGTTATAGGAACCAACAAATAAACATCGAAAACAAATCATTCAGATGCAAGTAGGTTAAAAAGAAAATATTCCAGAATCAATTAGAGGTAATTTAGGGTGCAAATCAATGATTCAGTAAATGAGGGAAACACACAAAATTATTCAGAATATTTAAGGCAAATAAATAATACCAAAAATACAAAATCGTTAAGAAGATTTAAGTAACACATTAAAGTGAAAATTAGGGAAACACAAATAATACCAAAACACAAAATCATTCAGAATAATTAGGCAAATATTTAAAGAAAAAATTACGGAAACACAAGGAAAGAGGGTAATCGAAAACTGAAAAGGAAAGATTCATCAGAATCAGTAAGAAAAAGGAAAAGTTTCAAACCCTAATTTTATGAAAAGTGTGAAATCAGTGGGATATACAAAAATAAAGTAAAAATCACACAGAATAGGATGAATAAACGCAGAATAGCATTAAAAATCAGAAAATCAGACCTATTTTGGTTCGATTGAAAAGGTTTGAAAACCCTAATTTGGGGTAGGTAAGACTCATCAACAGATATGGAAAATATTCGTTACTCACAAAAGGTCGATGATGAACATAGACAGAATAGCAACAAAAATGAGAGATTTGAACCGATTTGGTTTGATTTTTGCAAGATTTGCTTGCCATCCTAGGAAAGAAACTAGGTAATCATAGACGAGTAACCAGTAGTGAGGGGAGGTAAATAAGTGTAACGACATGGACGATCTCCTAGGTGGCATTCCGAAAGTTGGAGCAGGTTTGTAATATCATTTTGGATATGTGTGCAAAATTTCAGGTCAATCGGATGTGTTTTGGTCGATTTCGGCATCATTGGCGAAATTTAGAAGTTTCAAGTTCATAGGCTGAATTTGATGTAATTTTTGTGTTTTCGTGTTGTTTTGGTGTTCGAAGGCTCGAATATGTTTGAATAAGGTTATGGGTTATGGCGGCGTGTTTGGTTGAGGTCCTGAGGGCCTCGGGTGTGTTTTGAAAGGTTAATGGATCAAGTTTTGGATGTTGGAAGTTGCAAAATTTTGCTGGTGTTCTGTTTTTGTGTCCTTCTATGCGATCGCATGGGTAAGAATGCGATCACATAGGCTAGTTGGGGCAGCATGGGTTTTTATGCAGTGCAATCGCGTGGGTGGAGGCTGCGATCGCATAAGAGTGGGTCCTGTGTGCAGTGCGATCGTGGGTAAGGTCCGCGATCGCATACGGCGTTCTGAGGCGCGTGAGGGGGGATGAGTGTTTGAGCTATGCGAACGTGTGTGTTTGACGCGAACGCATAGAGTGGGCTGGTCTGTACATCGCGAATGCATCCCTAGGTATGCGATCGCACTGAAGGGATTTTAAGTGCTGGGCAGAATGTTTTAAAGGCCCTATTCGCGAGATTAGCTCACTTTTTCCTCCATTGTTCAGCGAGTTGAGAGCTATTTGAGATGGTTAGAAGAAGAAATCAAAGGGAATCACTTGGAGGTAAGGTTTTCAACTTCATAACTCGTTTCTATATCGTTTTCTAAGCAAATTAACCGGAAAACTGTTGAAATTAAACCCAAATTTGGGGAAGAAAGGTGCATGTAATTTGGAATTTTTTTTGAGGATTTGAGTGGACAATTATGGTCCGATTTTAGTGTTCTTCGTATGTATAGAATCGTGGGAGGACGAGGATCCTAGTGATATGAATTTTATCGAATTCCAAGATGTGGGCCCGAGGCTCGGGTTTGGCCGAATTTCGAGAATTTGTGTTAAAATTTGTATCATTATATTGGGTTTTGTTTCGTTAGCGTTTATTGATGATGCTAATCCGGTTTTGGTTAGGTTCGGAGAATTTGGGAGCCAATTCGAAAGGGAAAGCACATCGTGGAGTAGCTTTTGGGCTGTTTTGAGGTAAGTAACGATTGTAACTCTAAGCCTGAGGGTATGACACCCCGTTATTTTATATGTGTTGATAAATGAGGTGATGCACACGCTAGGTGATGAGCGTGGGGGTGTGAACCGATAGGGATTGTGACTTTCTCCATCCCGTGACGACTATTAAGCCGCGTATTCGGTTTGAAGCCTCATGGTATCCTGTGGTTTGCAAGTTTATACCATTTTATGGGGTGTGAGCCATGTTTGGGGCCTTGTGATGACCTGTTTAGACCCTCAGGGGCATTTTTTCCATGTTTGGGGTACTTTTACACTATTCTACCCCTATCCTGTTAAAACAATTCTGAACTCAGACATGTTTCCTACTTGTTGTTATTTTCACTGTTATCATATTGCTTTGAAAACTCTGAAAAGTATTTTAGGCCGAGTCTCGTGAGTCGAGATGAATTTCCCAAGTGGCTTGTGAGGGTGAATGAGTCAGGCCGAGAGTCGAGTATGTGAGGATAACTATGGATCGGGCTGCACGCCGCAACAGTATATGTGTGTTAGGTCGAGTGCCAAGTATGTGAGGATAGTTATGGGTCGGGCTGCACGCCGCAACAATATATATTATATATATATGGATCGGGATGCACACCGCAGAAATATATGTTATATACGGATCGGGTTGCACGCCGCAACAATATATATATTGGATCAGACTGCATGCCGCAGCAGATATAGCGCTTGGGCTGAAGGAGCCTCTCCAGGAGTCTGTACACCCCTAGTGAGCGCAGTCGACTATTATATGGACCGGGCTGCACGCCGCAACAATATATGTTATTTATACGGACCGGGATGCACACTGCATCAGTGTAAATATACATATATATATATAGTAGTGGAGCGGGCTGCCCGCCGCAGCAATTGCGTGTGTTCATGGTACTTGCTGAGTAAGTGTGTTAAGTGAGAGCATGAGATACTGATAGTGGATTCACGAGTGACTGAGTGGTTTGCCCGAGAGGCTTTATTGTGAGTGATATTGTTCCCAAGGGGCTTATAGTTTATGAAAATGTAGTTTTCACTTTTCTTTACACTGATCCTCTGATGATAAAAGTTTTTAAACAAGGTTTTTAAACGGAAACTGGAGTTTTATGAAATATTCGGAATTGAAGATTCCTGACTTGATTTATTCATTATATGGAATTGCATGATTTATAAATGCTCGTCAATGCACTCAAGTTTTTAGTTACTTTGATTACTTACCGAGTTGGCGTACTCACGTTACTCCCTGCACCTCTGTGTGCAGATCCAGGTACCGGACCATCTCGCTAGTTCATTTTCGGCATGCATGGAGTTGTTCGAGGATTGAGGTAGCTGCTCAGCATCCCCAGCTCACCTCCTTTCCTTTCCTCAGATTATAGTTTCTTTTGGTCTTTTGTACCTCAGACTTTTGTTGTAGAAAGTTACTGTTGTACATTGTATTTTCAGTTTTAGATGCTCATGACAGTTGACTCCAGGTTTTGGGGAAGTGTATAATTTGTTCATCTTATTCTGCTATTTTAAATTCTGCTAATTTTGGGAAATCATGAAATATGTTGATAGTCTGAAATGGTTGGCTAGCCTAGTTCCACAATAGGCGCCATCACTGTCGGTTTAGTATTTCGTTTCGTGACAAAGTTGATATCAGAGCCTAGGTTACATAGGAATCAACGGTCATGTGCAGGTTTAGTAGAGTCTTGCTGATCGGTGCGAAGACGTCTGTATTTATCTTCAAGAGGATACAAAACCCTTAGGAACAATCTCATTTTTCTTGAATTTTGTCGTGCCATTTTGTTGATTATGGAAATCTAAACTTCTATTGTTTCCTTCTATCACAAATGGTGAGGACTTGCGCTACCGATCAGGGCGATCGACTACCAGCTAGACCCGTGAGGGGTCGAGGCCACGGTCGAGGACATGGTAGAGGTAGGGGGTCAGCCCGTGCGGCAGCCAGGGTAGTATCAGTTGATCCGCCTACTCCTCAGGATTAAGTTCCCGCCACAAATACTCCAGTGGGATACGCTCAAGCACCGGCAATGCCTATTGTTATTCCGGGTCTTTAGGAGACCTTGGCTCAGATCTTGACGGTGTGTACCACCCTTGCTCAGGCAGTTGCCGCTACTTCTCAGGCCGAGGGAGGCAGTCAGATTGCAGTTGCCCGGACACCTAAGTAGGCTACCCAGGGCCAGCAGACACCGGGAGCGATTCCAGCCCAGCCGGTTGCTCCAGTTCAGGACTTCGCGGTCCCAGCTATGCCAGATGATGAGTAGGGTAGGCTGGAGAGGCTTAGTAGACTATAGCCTCCGACATTCAGTGGTGCCGAGGGAGAGGATGCCCAGAGTTGTCTAGATAAGTGTCAGAGGATGTTGCGTACTCCTGGGATTTTGAAGACCTGTGGGGTCTCATTTGCTACATTTCAGTTTTCTGGTGCTGCTTTCACTTGGTGGGAGTCTTTTTAGAGGCGTAGGCCTGTTGGTTCAACACCCCCCACTTGGGAGCAGTTCTCCACTTTCTTATTGGAGAAGTATGTGCCCCGGTCACACAGGAAGGAACATCGCAGGCTTTTTGAGCAGCTGCGTCAGGGGGAGCTATCAGTGACACAGTACGAGATGCGATTTTCGGGGTTGGCTCGTCATGCCACCGAGTTGGTCCCTACTGATAGGGAGAGGATTAGGAGGTTTATATATGGCCTTACTTATCAGCTCCACCTTTTCATAACTCGGGAGAGAGTATCAAATGCTACATTCGAGCAGGTTGTTGATATTGCTCGAGATATTGAGTTGGTTCGCCGCCAGGAGCGGGTAGAGAGGGATGCCAAGAGGCCTCGTGCATCAGGTGGTTCTAGTGGTTCTCCTTCTAGGGGGCAGTTTCAGGAAGGGACCGTTCATTCAGGCCTCATTAGTCAGGTCGCCGAACCTATAGTGGTGCATCTTCGGGGCACAGTCCCTACGATTTTTAGCCAGGCTATTGTTCATTTGGTGCCCTTCCAGCCCAGAGTGTTGCTCGAGCACCATCAGTTCAGGGGTCTTCTATGCATGGTTCTACTAGTGGTCATTCTGGTGCCAGGGGTTTATTTCAGTCCCAGTCTCAAGCTCCAGGGAGCTGTTATGAGTGTGGAGAGTTCGGGCATATGAGGAGGCAGTGTCCTCATTTTCTTGGAGGTCCATCTCGGCTGAGGAGCCAGCCTTCGACTTCAGCTCCAGTTGCTTCACCACCAACCTAGGCAGCCAGGGGTGGTAGTTAGTCAACTAGAGGCCGCCCTAGAGGGGGAGGTCGAGCAAGTAGAGGTCAGGCCCGTATGTATGCCTTTCTAGCCAGGCCAGATGCTATGGCCTCCGATGTAGTGATCGCAGGTATTGTGTCACTCTGTTGCCGAGCTGCTTTGGCTTCATTTGACCCAGGTTCTACATATTCTTATGTTTCTTCTTATTTTTCCCATTTTCTGGACATGCCCCGTGAGTCTTTAGTTACATCTGTTCATGTGTCGACTCCGGTGGGAGATATTGTTATTGTGGACCGTATGTATCGATTGTGTGTGATATCTATTGCGGGTTTAGAGACTCAAGTCGACCTACTGTTACTCAACATGGTCGATTTTGATGTGATATTGGGCATGTACTGTTTATCTTCGTGTCATGTCATTCTTGATTGTCATGCTAAGACCGTGACCTTAGCTATGCCCGGATGTCTGAGGGTTGAGTGGAGGGGTTCTTCTGATTATGTGCCTAGCAGGGTGATTTCCTACCTGAAGGCTCAGCGTATGGTTGAGAAGGGGTGTTTATCGTATCTGGCTTTTGGGAGGGATGTCAGTGGTGAGACTCCCGCTATCGATTCGGTTCCTGTGGTCCGTGACTTTCCGGACGTGTTTCCTGCAGACTTGCTAGACATGCCACCTGACAGGGACATTGATTTTGGTATTGACCTGGTGCCAGGCTCTTAACCTATTTCTATTCCACCTTATCGTATGGCACCAGCGGATCTAAAGGAATTAAAGGGGCAGCTTCAAGAACTCCTAGATAAGGGGTTCATTCAGCCTAGTGTGTCACCTTGGGGTGCACTGGTGTTGTTTGTAAAGAAAAAGAATGGTTCTATGCGTATGTGTATTGATTATTGGCAGATGAACAGAGTTTCAGTGAAGAACCAGTATCAATTGCCTCGTATAGATGACTTGTTTGATCAGTTGCAGGGTGCCAGAGTATTTTCTAAGATTGACTTGCGTTCCGGCTATCATCGGTTGAAGATTTGGGGGCCAGACATCCCGAAGTCTGCTTTCAAGACTAGATATGGTCATTATGAGTTTCTGGTTATGTCATTCGGGCTGACCAATGCCCCAACAGCCGTTATGCACTTGATGCACAACGTATTTCGGTCTTACCTGGATTCTTTCTTCATCGTGTTCATTGATGGTATCTTGGTGTATTCCCAATGTCGGGAAGATCATGAGAAACATTTGAGAGTTGTGCTTCAGACTTTGAGAGAGAAGACATTGTATGCAAAATTTTCGAAGTGTGAGTTCTGGCTTGATTCAGTAGCATTCTTGGGGCACGTGGTGTCCAGTGAGGGTATTCAGGTTGATCTGGAGAAGGTAGAGGCAGTGCAGAGTTGGCCTAGACCGTCATCAGCTACTAAGATTCGTAGTTTCCTTGGTTTGGCAAGGTACTATCGCAGTTTCGTCGAGGGATTTTCATCTATTGCAGCACCTATGACCAGACTGACCCATAAGGGTGCTCACTTCAGATGGACTGAGGAGTGTGAGGGGAGCTTTCAGAAGCTCAAGTCAGCTTTGACTACAGCTCCGGAATTGATTTTGCCTACGGGTTCAGGTTCTTATACAATTTATTGTGATGCCTCGAGATTTGCCTTGGAGCGATTTTGATGCAGTACGGTAGGGTGATTGCCTACGCGTCTAGACAGTTGAAGGTGCACGAGATGAATTATCCAGTGCACGATCTTGAGCTAGCAGCTATTGTTCACGCCTCGAATATTTGGCATCATTATTTGTATGGAGTGCATTGTGAAATTTTCACTGATCACCGTAGTTTGCAGCATCTCCTTAAGCAGAAGGATTTGAATTTGCGTCAGAGAAGGTGGTTGGAGCTTCTCAAGTATTATTATCTCACTATTTTATATCATCCAGGGAAGGCCAATGTAGTGGCCGATGCCCTGAGTCGCAGAGGGGAGAGTTTGGGGAGTTTAGCCTACCTTCTAGTAGCATAGCGACCTTTAGCACTTGATGTTCAGGGTTTAGCAGGTCAGTTGGTGAGATTGGATTTATCAGAACCTCCGCGGGTATTGGCTTGTGTAGCCTCCAGGTCTTCTCTTTATGATCAGATCGGAGCACGATAGTATGATGATCCACTTCTCTTTATTTTCTTTTACTTCAGGACAGGGTCCGTCGCAGCGATTCCAAGGATGTGGTTATTGATGATGATGGGGTCATGAGGATGCATGGCCGAATTTGGGTGCCCAATGTGCATGTGCTTCGAGATTTGATTCTAGCCCAGGCCCATAGTTCGCAGTATTCTATCCATCCGGGTGTCGCGAAGATGTATCAGGATCTAAGACAACATTATTGGTGGAGGCGGATGAAGAGAGATATTGTTGAGTTTGTGGCTCGGTGTCTCAACTATCAGCAAGTAAAGTATGAGCACTAGAGGCCATGTGGCCTGCTTCAGAGATTTGATACCCCGGAGTGGAAGTGGGAGTAGATCACCATGGACTTTGTAGTTGGGCTCCCACGGACTTCGAGGAGGTTTGATGCTATATGGGTTATTATGGATCGGCTGACCAAGTCCGCGCATTTCATTCCTGTTGGTACTACATATTCTTCAGAGCAGTTAGTTGAGATATATATTAGTTGATTTGGGACTTAGGCGTGTGTTCGGAATGGAGTTTTGATGTCCGATGTAGAATTAGGCTTGAATTGGCGAAAGTTAGTTTTTTAGCAATTTTCGGTCGGCAGTGGAAAATAGGCTATCAAGGCCAGAATGGAATTCCGGAAGTTGGACCAGGTTCATAATGTCATTTTGGATATGTGTGCAAAATTTCAGGTCAATCGGATGTGTTTTGGTTGGTTTCGGCATCATTGGCGAAATTTAGAAGTTTCAAAGTTCATAGGTTTAAATTTGATGTAATTTTGGTGTTTTCATGTTGTTTTTGGTGTTCGAAGGCTCGACTAAGTTTGAATATGGTCATGGGTTGTGGCGGCGTTTTTGTTTGAGGTCCTGAGGGCCTCGGGTGTGTTTTGACAGGTTAACGGATAAAATTTTGGATGTTGGAATTTGCAAACTTTTGCTGGTGTTCTGTTCTGGTGTCTTTCTGTGCGATCGCGTGGGTAAGAATGCGATCGCATAGGCTAGTTGGGGCAGCATGAGTTTTTATGCAGCGCGACCGCATGGGTGGAGGCCGCGATCGCGTAAGAGTGGGTCCTGTGTGAAGTGCAATCGCATGGGTAAGGTCTGCGATCATATAGGGTGTTCTGAGGCGCGTGACGGGGGATGAGTGTTTGAGCAATGAAAACGCGTGTGTTTGTCCGCAAAACGTATAGAGTTGACTGGTCTGTGCATCGTGAATGCGTCCCTGGGTATGCGATCGCACTGAACCGATTTTAAGTGTTGGGAAGAATGTTTTAAAGGCCCTATTTGCGAGATTAGCTCACTTTTTCCAACATTGTTGAGCGAGTTGATAGCTATTTGAGAGGGTTAGAAGAAGAAATCAAAGGGGCTCACTTGGAGGTAAGGTTTTCAACTTCATAACTCGTTTCTATATTGTTTCCTAACCTAATTAACCGGAAAATTGTTGAAATTAAACCCAAATTTGGGGAAGAAAGGTGCATGTAATTTGGAATTTTCTTTTGAGGATTTGAGTGGGCAATTGTAGTCCGAGTGACTGAGAGGCTTGCCCGAGAGGCTTTATTATGAGTGATACTGTGCCCGAGGGGCTTATAGTTTATGAAGATGTTGTTTTCACTTTTCTTTACACTGAGCCTCTGATGATAAATGTTTTTAAACGAGGTTTTTAAATGGAAACTGGAGTTTTATGAAATATTCCGAATTGTAGATTCCTGACTTGATTTATTTATGATATGGAATTACATGATTTATAAATGCTCGTCACTACACTCAAGTTTTTAGTTACTTTAATTACTTACTGAGTTGGCGTACTCACGTTACTCTCTGCACCCCTGTGTGCAGATCCAGGTACCGGACCATCTCGCTAGTTCATTTCTGGATGAGTGATGCGAGACTAAATTGCATAGTTTAACATGTGATATACCTTACATTTGAGGTGCTTTAATGATAAAAATACACTTGTTATGTTCTTAATAGAGTTTATTTTATGTGTAGGTGAGTTGGAGATGGAAATGGAGCTAAAGGGATGCAAATACGTTGAAAATACGCAAAAGGAGACACTCGCGCGATAGCCGGGCGTTTGCCCCCTAAAGCCTGACCCTACCTGGCGTTAGGGGGGCGTTTACCCCATAAGGCCAGGCAGCCCCTGGCGTTAGGGGGCGTTAGGGCCCAAACGCCAGGCCTACCCTGGCCTTAGGGGTGCGTTAGAGCCCAAACGTCCAGGGTCACTGTTTCGGCCAAATCCGAGTTTTGACGAGTTTAAGTGTTTCCCGATCGAAATAGAAGTCTCCTACATGGTTAGGGTTCGCCCTAAACATATAAATAGACACCAAACAACACAACTTAAAAGGAGGGAGAAGATTCGGAAGGATTTCGAAGGATTCAACAAGAAAACACCATAGAAGTGACAAACATTGATTTCTACATCTAGTATTCATTACTTTGTATTTCAATTATGCAATTTATTTTAGTTTTGATTCTCAATAACATGAGTAGCTAAATTCTTTAGTCTAGGGTTTTGGTAGAACCCGTTGGGGATGAATTCATTGTGATATTAATATATTTTGGTTGATTAATCTCTTTTTGTTCAACTGCTTTCTTATTATAGTTGATTGAAAGGGCCCTTGATTAACTATTCCTATTTATTATGTATCTACTTGAGAGAGAGTGCATATTTAGGTAGTTGCTTGAACAACACCACTCCCGGAGTATAGACGAAAGTCATAACCGAGGGTTTAGAGGTTAGATTAGAGATAACGATACCTCGGGTGCANTGTAGACCCTTTATTATTATTGTTTATATTATATTGTTAGTTAATTTCTAATTTATTATTTTGTTATTAGATTTAGTAAACATCACCAATTGATATTCAAAAGTCTTGAGAAAAGTGATTAAGTAACAGTTTAGTATTTTATAGACTCAATTGATACGTAAAATTCTCTGTGGGATCGACTTTGGGTGTAATACCCCAGATTATATTTGCAGCGCCCGTTTAGTCTTTCTATAAGACATAGTTGAGCGTGATCAAATTTTGGCGCCGTTGCCGGGGAATTAACGGTATTATCAATTGAGTTGAAAGAAATACAAAATTCTGAAACATAGTCAATTTTCTTTAAAATTTTCGTTTTCACATTGAACGTTTAACGTTTGCTAAGTGTTGCAGGTGCATGCCTAGAAACTCATCGAGGACTGGTGAAGTGATTGAAGCCTTATCAGACCCTGAGAAAGTTTTCAGGACCATAAACCGGACCAACCGAAAAAGCAAACATCAACCACAAATTGAACAAATTGAAACAGACATGGAAGATCAACACAACCGGAATAATCATGGGGATGATGTGGTGGACCCAGTCGCTGAAGCTCCTTTATACGACTGGGCACAACCCACAGCTGAGAATTTGGCCACAACGATATTGGTTCCTCAAATACAGGCCGAGTCCTTTCAGATTACAAATAATATGCTGCACCTATTGCAGAACAAAGGGTTATTCTTAGGGTCGTACATTGAAGACCCCCAGCAGCATTTAAGGAACTTCCTTTCAATTTTCAAGACCCAAAGGCAGCTAAACGTCACTCAGGAGGCAATAAAACTGTTGTTGTTTCCATTCTTAGTGACTGGTGCTGCCCAGACTTGGCTTAACTCACTCCCCATCAACTCCATTACTACATGGGAGGAGTTAGTCAAGCAGTTCGTGAACAAGTTTCATCCACCCAACAAAACTGCTCAACAAATTGATGAAATCTTGAGCTTTAGACAGAAACCAGTGGAAACATTACAAGAGACATGGCAAAGATTTAAAAGTATGCTAGTTATCTGTCCATATCATGGCATTCCTGAGCAAATGTTGGGGCAACATTTTTACATGGGTTTGGCTGATACTGTGAAAGCAAATGTTGATGCTTCAGCTGGTGGAGCATTCCTGAGCAAATCGTGGAGAGAGAGCCAAATCTTACTTGATAAAATGGCACAGAATTCAGGATGGACAACAAGGAATGCACCCATTACTCCTGTAGTTCATTCAGTGCCATTCGATCCATCAAATACCATTGCAGAGAACGTGGCCACCTTGATAACACAAATGAGTATCCTTACTAAGAGGGTAGAAGAATCGGGACAGAAACAGCAGGT
>ML389301.1:81151-149770 GCA_005239525.1 Nicotiana knightiana
TAGTAAATTATCATAATTACTTGAGAGAGATTTATGATAGTTAGAGCGTTCATGATTGATAGAGATAGCCAATTAAACTATAAGACATATCCAAGAAAGAATTCACCAACGGGGGACACCATAACCGTAGACCCTTTATTATCATTGTTTATATTATATTGTTAGTTAATTGCTAATTTATTATTTTGTTATTAGATTTAGTAAACATCACCAGTCGATATTCAAAAGTCTTGAGAAACTCGATTAAACAACAGATTAGTATTTTATAGTTTCTATTGATACATAAATTCCCTGTGGGATCGACTTTGGGCGTAATACCCCAGATTATATTTGCAACAGCCGTTTAGTCTTTCTATAAGACATAGTTGAGCATGATCAATGAGCTTGAAGTTGTTCGAGGATTGAGGTAGCTGCTCAGCGTCCCTAGCTCACCTCCTTTCCTTCCCTTAGATTATAGTTTCTTTGGTCTTGTGTACCTCAGACTTTTGTTGTAGAAAGTCACTGTTGTACATAGTATTTTCAGTCTTAGATGCTCATGACAGTTGACTCCAGGTTTTGGGGAAGTGTATAATTTGTTCAACTCATTCTGCTATTTTAAAATCTGTTAATTTTGGGAAATCATGAAATATTTTGATAGTTTGAGATGGTTGGCTAGCCTAGTTGCACGATAGACGCAATCACGACCGGTTTAGGATTTGGGGTCGTGACAATAAGTCAAGAGAATCCATGGTGGATTCTATTTTGGGACCGGATTTGGAGGTGTTGAGAGAGACGGCGTCTAGGGTTCATGAAAGATGAGAGACGGGAGGATTCAAGGGCGGCGGGGTGGTGAGGAGTGATTAGGGTTAGGGGTTTGGGCATAGTTAAAGAGGGGGTGTAACGTGCACAGTTGATCTCAAAGATCAGCGACCACGATTAAAAAGGGTTCTAGGTCGGGTGGTTTAAACGGGTATAGGGTTGGGCTAATAGGTCTTGGGCCAGGGGTAATTGGGCTAGTGTAAAGGGTATAGGGTTGGGCTAATTGGTCTTCCGAAAAATTTATAAAAACAATAAATAAATGCCAAAATATCATTTGTGCCTAAAAATGATTAAAAACAATTACTTAACATTATAAAATTATAAGAAGTTTATTTGTTGCAAAATAATTTAATTATGTATGTGTATGGGCTATTATTGCAAAAATATGCAATTTAGCCAAAAATGCAGTTGCAATTATAAGAAATGCACTGAAAATATTTAAAACCTCATATTGATATAAATGACACATTTAGGTGATTAAATCATCATAAAAACAATTTGTAAGGTGATTATTAGATATTTATATAATAAAATACATAAATAAATTAGTTTAAAGTCTTTCAAATAATGGAAATTTATAAAAGATACTTCTATAAATCAAATGATGATGCATATGCATTATTTTGAAAGTGTGTATATATATCAACACTCGCACCTGCGCTACAGGTTCCGCACCTGCGAACGCGCGTCTATGGCCCTTGCCTCGCTTCTGCCGAACCACTTAATCCTAGTTGCCTCCACACTCGCGTCCTTTGATCCACATCTGCACTACCGCAGGTGCGGGAAATTCTTTTCACCTGTGACCCCTGACCTTCCTGGCCTTGTCTGCTTCAACGGCCTTCCTCTCTGCTTCTCCGAGCTCGCACCTGCGATGAAACTTCCGCAAGTGCGATTAGCCAGCTGAGTCCAAACTTCAACAGTCTTCCAACTTCAAAACTTTGTTCGTTAACAACCCGAAATCATTCTGAGGCCCTCGAGACCTCAACTAAACACGCCAACAAGTCTTATAACCCAATACGAAATTAGTCGGATCCTCAAATCACCTCAAACTACCCCATAAACACGAGTTACACACAGATTCAAGCCTAATGACCTTCAAAACTTCCAAATTCTACAAAACGACGTCAAAGCCTATCAAATCACGTCCAATTAACCTCAAATGTTGCACATAAGTCATAACTTACACCACGAACCTTCTCCGCTTTCCAGAAATCCAATTCGACCCCAAATCAAAAATTCCACTCTTGATCAAATTTTCCAAAATTCTAACTTTTTCCAATTCAAGCCTTATTTTACTACGGATCTTTAAATCACATTTTGCACGTGTCCCTAAGTCCAAAATCACTTAACGGATCTAATGGAACCATCAAAATACAAATCCGAGATCATTTATGCATAACTCAACATCCGGTTGACTTTTCCAACTTAATCTTCTAATTAAGAGGGTATGGGTCTCAATTCAGTTTGAAATTACTCCGGACTCAAACCAACTAACCTGGTAAGTCATATAACAACTGTAGAACACCAAACAAAGCATAAATTTAGGGAACGGGACTACAACTCTCAAAACAACCGGCCCGGTCGTTACAACCTTGAACTTTGCATTACGAATAACCTTCACTGGTTGTGCTTGGTATTATAATTCCATGAAAAATATTATTAGGAAGAGGATTTTGATATTAGAACTAAAGTTTTGAGAGGTTTATCATTATACAAATGGACGATTGAAGAACCACTGCGCTTCATCAGGATCTAATCCCTACCGGTCGTTCTCATCGTTCAATTCTTTTTTTCTCCGTTTTCGTAATTCAACTCTCACAAGCAAAGAGTTATCGGATTCCTAGTATATCATGAATTATCCTTTTTTTTCTTTAATTGGACTTCAGTAACGACCTGGCTAGTCATTTTGAGTATTTTAGCCCCGATCACCTAATTTATTCTCCCTCTTTCTTTTATTGTGTTTACGTGACTTTCCCGGGTGCTTGGTGTCGGATTTGGGAGAGTTCAGACTAGTATGGGACACATAGTCCCTCAGGAGAGTTGTAAGTTTAAGTCGTATGAGTTGGCCGCAGTTTGACTTGTGTGAAGATTACTCCGGAATAAAGTTTTGATGGTTCCAATAGCTCTATATGGTGATTTTCGTCTGAGGAACGTGTCCGAATGTGGACTTAGAGATCCGTAGTTCGTTTCGGCACGATTTTGCTAAAGTTGGAAATGGATGATTTTTGGTAAGTTTGACCGGGAGTTGACTTTAATGATATCGGGGCCAGCTCCTGATTCCGGAAGTTGAAATAGGTTTGTAATGTCATTTATGACTTGTGTGCAAACTTTGGTTTCAATCCGAGTTGTTATGGAATGAATTGGCATTGGTTTCAGAATTTGGAAGTTCATACTTCATAGACTTGAATTGGGATTGCGGTTCGTGTTTTTGTTATTTGATGTGAATTGAGGGCTCGACTAAGTTCATATCGTGCTTTAGTACTTGTTGGTATGTTAGGATGGGGTCCCGAGAACCTCGAGTGAGTTTTGAACTAGTTTGGGTATTTCGGCACTTTGATGATTGTTCTAGAGAAGTTGAAGTGCCGAGGGCCCATTTTGGAGGGTTGAGGCAAAGCCTCATGTGCGGCCTCAAACTCCCTGAATGCAAGGCAATGGAAAATGTACGAACCGTAGGGAAAAATGCGTAGGTTTGATGATCTGAATTTGGAAGCTTATGTCATTTAATCTATAAAGACTTTAGAGATGATCTAGAAATTAAATTTGTAGCCCTTTGAGTCTAGTTTCTAATGTATTAAACCGTGGTTTATTTGGACATTTGTACAAAAAATTATGATCTATTTTCTGAAGCATGGTAGTGCAGTTGCTGCTGAAATGCAGCCGCATAAATTTGTATCACGGGCGTGAAACTTGGAAGTGCGGACCACATAAAAAATATGCGATAGCACTTTGGGTGATCAGATGTAGTACAATATAAACGAAGGTTTCATCTTATTTTTCATTTGTGGACAAGCAGAGCTCGATTTATGGAGATTTTTTGTGAGGTTTTCAAAGAATTGATTGGAGTAAGTGATGCTAACTCGGATTTGGCGAAATTACATGAATATATCCTTGATTTCATCATTTAATTAGTGATTTGGGTTGAAAATTTGGGGAAATCGGAGAAAACTTCTTCAGCCAAATTTTGGGGATTTGAGCGAGATTTTTTTTATCTTATTTGAGTAACTTTGGTATGTTTGGAATCATGGTTGGATGGGCGTTCTAATTTTGTAACTTTCATCAGAATCTGAAACGCAGACCCGGGGTGACTTTTTGTGTCGATTTTTCAATTATTTGCAAAGATCATAATTTCATTTTTTAAATTTGTTTTCTATAGTTATATTTATAGTATGAAATTGTTTTGTCTACATTCGAGCCGTTAAGTGTTGCAAAATCGAGGGAAAGGCCTTCTAGTTGATAGATTTAGCATGGTTTGAGGTAAGTGATTTGTCTAACCTTGTGTGGAGGGAATTCCCCTTAGGATTTGGAATTGTTGTGATAATTGTCATATATGAAAGTCGTGTACGAAAGGTGACGAGTGCGTACACGGGCTAAATGTGAAATTTTTGGTTTTTAGCTATGTAGTTTCCTTTCATGCTTTAATTGAGTTACTTTAACATGTTGTAGTCACCCTACTAAGTCCAATTTCACATGTCTACTTGTCTTATCTCTTATTTGCAACTTGTCCTACACGTTTAATTGAATTAATTGATTTTCCTTAATTATGTATCCGTTATTTAACTATGGGATTCCTTACTTTAAATTAGTAACCTTGGAATATCTCGCTGTAGAGTTTGATATTGAGTTGTAAAGGCCGTGGTTTCTATTGAGGCCAAGTGTAACTTGTGAAATATCATTTATTGAGTTACTCTCCGGCTGCTATTGTTGAGACTTTGTGTACATTGTGGTTGAGTCGTGCGCTTCTTATTGTGAAGTTTTGTAATTGTTGGCTTTTTCTGGCAAGTATGGTATTGGTCACTTGAGGTTTGCACGGGGTTTCTGTCGTGCTATTGTTACTATTGATATACATGCGGCGGTATAAGGTCTGGGTGTTGAAACGCATGCGGTGAGGCAAGGTGGGCTTGATATGCATGGCAAGTAGGAGAACTACTAGAAGCCATACGGTATGATAAGGTGGGCTAAAAAGCGAGGTGTTATTTCGAGAAAATGATTTTCAAAACTAAATGCAAAGGCTCCCGCAGTTGTATAAAAAAGACTATGAGTTACTTTTATAAATTGGGATTACGAGGCGGTTCATCGGTAGTGGTCCTTGTTGATGTTTCTTTATTTGTTGTATTTTCCTTGGTTGTTTGTTTCTTAATGTGTAAATTTTTGTTTCTTCCGTGTTGTATTAATTGTCTTGGTACTGTGTTGTTAATTTTCCATAAATTCATTATCTGCTTTATTTCCTTTGTCATTATTATTATATTGTTTTATCTAGTCTTATTTCTTATTATCTCCGGTACGGCCTTTACCTGACCTCGTCACTGCACTACCGAGGTTAGCCTTGACACTTACTAAGTATCGTTGGTGTACTCTTACTACGCTTATCCACATGGTTTTATGAGTAGCATTTGGAGACTTGCAGGTACACCTGCCTGTCTCCGTAGGCCTCGAAGTCCCCTTCGATCATGTTCTTCTTTATTTCATTTCAGGTTTATGGACAGTGATGTATAAGATTGTTCAGCAATGTACTTACATCTTGTGACTTAAATCTCACCAGGTTTTGGGAAGGTGTACATATTGAGTTTACTTATTTTATTTATGAAACTATTGGAGTTTTGAAATTCTAAGTTTTTATTTAATTTTTCCGCATGTTGTAAGGCTTACCTAGTCTTAGAGTCTAGGTGTCGTCACGACATCCTATGGAGGAAATTTGGTGTCGTGAAAAGTTGGTATCAGATCTCTAGGTTCATAGGTGTTATGAGTCACAAGCAGGTTTAGTAGAGTTTCGCGGATCGCTACAGAGACGTCTGCACTTGTCATCGGGAGGCTATGGAACTGTTAGGAAAAGTGTCACTTCTTTGATTCCCTATCATGCAAAATTGTTGACATCAGGATTCTAAACTTTTGTCTTTCTATTATCTCACAAATGGTGAGAACATTCACAGTTGGATCAGATGACCAGACACCCGCTCCCCCTGCTAGAGCCGTAAGAGGCCGGGGCCAGGGCCGGGGTAGAGGCCGAGGACGTCCACGTGGTGCTTCTAGAGCACCTGCATGAGCTGCTATAGAGGAGCAGGCACCTTAGCTAAGGCAGGGTTGATCCCACTTGCTCCTGCCATATCCCAGGCCGGGGGAGGAGATGTAGGTCCAGGATGACAAGGACCTAAAGGTCAAACTTCTCAGTCCATGGTCACCGCACTAGTTGCCACTCCACTTGTACAACCAACTAAAGGTGGAGGCCGGGAAGGTAGAGGTTTTCCTAGAGGGGGAGGTCAGGAAAGATATTATAAGATTCACGCTAGGACAGAGGCAGTTGCATCCGACTCAGTCATCAGACTTATTGTTCTGATATTTCATAGAGATGCATCAATATTTATTGATCCAGGCTCCACTTATTCTTATGTGTCATATTACGTTGATCCATATTTGTGTGTAACACGTGATTCATTGAGTTCTCCTATTTATGTGTCCACACTTGTGGAACATGTGTATCAGTCATGCTTTGTTTTTCTTAGTGGTTTTGAGAGCAGAGTATATTTATTGTCTCTTAGTATGGAAGATTTTGATGTTATTTTGGACATGGATTGGTTTTCTCCCTATCATTCTATTCTTGATTGTCATGGCAAGACTGTCATATTGGCTATGCTGGGTTTAGCACGGTTAGAGTGGAGGGTTTGGATGGCTGTTCGGATTTTTTTAACTTTCATCGAATTCTGAGACGTGGGCCCACGGTCCCTTTTTTGGTCCATTTTTCATTTCTTTGCAAATACTAAATTTTGTTGTTTAAATTAGTTTCCTATAATTATATTTATAATATGAAATTATTTTTGCATTCAAGTAGTTCGTAGATGGAAAATCGAGGGAAAGGCCTTCTAGTTGATTGATTTAGCGTGGTTCGAGGTAAGTGACTTGTCTAAACTTGTATAGGGGAAATTCACAGTAGGATTTGGTATTGTTGTGATAATTGTGATATGTGAAAGCCGGTTGGCCAAGGTGACTAGTGTGTACACGAGATAAATGTGAAATTTTTAGTTTTTAGCTATGTAGTTCCCTTTAATGCTTTAATTGAGTTACTTTAACATATTGTAGTCACCCTACTCAGTCTAATTTCACATGTCTGACTTATTTGTGACTTGTCCTACATGTTTAGTTAATTTATTTGCTTTTCTTTAATTATGTATCAATTCTTTAACTGTGGGATTCTTTATTTTATATTAGTTATCCTTGGAATATCTTGTCGCTGAGTTTGGTATTAAGTTGCAAAGGCCATGGATTCTATTGAGGCAAAGTGTAAGTAGTGAAATACCATTTATTGAGTTACTATCTGGCTGCTATTGTTGAGACTTTGTGTACATTGTGGTTGAGACGTGGGCTCATTATTTCGAAATGTTGTAATTATTGGATTTTTCTGCAAAGTATGATATAGGTCACTTGAGGTTTGCGTGAGGTTTCTGTTGTACTGTTGATACTATTGTACACATACAGTTTTATAAGGTCTGGATGTTGAAACGCATGCGGTGAGATAAGGTGGGCTTGATATGCGTGGCTAATGGAGGTACTACTAGAAGCCATGCAGTGTGATATGGTGGGTTATAACGTGGGGTGTAATTTCGCGAAAATGATTTTAAAAATTAAATGTAAAAGCTCCTGCGGTGGTATAAGGAAAAGACTATGAGTTACTTTTATAATTTGGGACTACGAGGCGATACCTCGTTGGTGGACCTTGTGGATCTTTCTTTATTAGTTATATTTGCGTTGGTTGTTTGTTTCTTATCCTGTAAATCCTTGTTTCATTTCGTGTTGTATTAATTGTCTTGGTTCTGTGTTGCTAACTTTCCATAAATTCCTTTTTTCTTTCATTTCCTTTGTCATTATCATTATATCGTTATGTCTTTCGTCTTGTTTCTTATTATCTCCAGTAGGGCCTTTCCTTATCTCGTCACTACTCTACCGAGGTTAGGCTTGGCACTTACTGGATACCGTTGTTTTACTCTTACTAAGCTTCTGCAAATGCTTTTGTACAGATCCAGGTACTTCTTACCAGTGCCGACACTATTGTGGTGAGCTGCATTTGGAGACTTCAAGGTACACCTGCCCGTGTCCGTATGCCTCGAAGTCCCCTTCGATAATGTTCTTCTTAATTTCATTTCAGCTTTATAGACAGTGATGTATAGGACTGTTCATCAATGTACTTAGATCATGTGACTTATATCTCACCAGGGTTTGGGGAGGTGTACATATTGAGTTTATTGATTTTATTTATGAAATTATTGGAGTTTTGAAATTCTATGTTTTTATTTAATGTTTCCGCATATGGTAAGACTTACCTAGTGTTAGAGTCTAGGTGTCATCACGACATCCTATGGAGGTAATTTGGGGTCGTGACAAGTTGGTATCAGAGCTCTAGGTTCATAGGTGTTATGAGTCACAAGCAGTTTTAGTAGAGTTTCGTGGATCGGTACGGATACGTCTGTACTTGTCATCGGGAGGCTATGGAACTATTAGGAAAAACTTCACTTCTATGATTCCCTATCATGCAAAATTTTTGACATCGTGATTCCAAACTTTTGTCTTTCTATTATCTAACAAATGGTGAGAACACACAGTTGGATCAGATGACCAGACACCCGTGCCCCCTTCTAGAGCGGCAAGAGGCCGGTGCTGGGGTAGATGCCAAGGTCGTCCACGTGGTGGTGCCAGAGCACCTGCATGAGCTGATATTGAGGAGAATGCAGCTTAGCTCAGGCACGGTTGATCCCACTTGCCCCCTTCACATCTCACGCCCGGGGAGGAGCTGCAGCTCCAGGATGACAAGGTCCTAAAGGTCATACAACTACATCTGGTCGCCCCAGTTCAACCCGAGGGTAGAGCAGCAGCTACTGAGGGAGAGTAACTCGGGCCCAAGAGGTACAAGAATTCCCACCCTCCTACTTTCAGTAACTTGGCTTTAGAGGATGCCTAGGGTTTTCTTGATGAGCACCATCGTATCCTCCATACTATGGGTATTGTGGGTTCTAGTGGGGTAGTTTTCACTACATTCCAGCTTAAGGGAGCGACTTATCAGCGATAACGAGCATATGAGTTGAGTAGTCTGGCCGAGGCAGATTTACTTACTTGGACTCAGTTCTTGGATATGTTCTTGAGGGAGTTTGTTCCCGAGAGTCTCAAAAATGCATGGCGCACAGAGTTTGAGTAGTTGCACCAGAGTTATAAGATTGTGTTGGAGTATGCGGTCCTGTTCAGTTATTTGGCTAGGCATGCACCAGCCTTGGTTGCTACTATTAGAGAGAGAGTCTGTCGATTTTATCGAGGGTCTCAACCCCGATATCAGATTTAGCATGGTCGGAGAGATCGAGATGGACATCGCATACCAACAGGTAGTGGGGATCGCTAGGAGATTGTAGGGTATGTAATTCCCGGGGGAGAGAGGAGAGGGAGGCCAATAGTCCCAGAAATTCTAGCACATATAGTGGTACTCGTGCCCCAGTTGCAGCGTAGAGGCAATGTGAGTCACCCTATTCAGCACTTCCAGTCTCCAGTGGTTCTCCGGCCACTCCTAGGCCTCAGACTCCTTATTATGCACCACTGTTGTCTAGTGCACCTCTTGGACGAGGTGCTATCAGTTGTCGGTCTAGCCGATCAGACCCGAGCCAGGGACATCATCCACGTCCTCTGAGATTTTGTTTTAAGTGTGGCGATACTCGTCATATGGTGAGGGATTTCCCCAGACTCTAGAGGGGTACACATCCACAAACTACTCAGGCTCCACGTATTCCACCGGGTCCTCAAGCTTCTCAGTCCATGGTCATCGCACTAGTTGCCACTACACTTGCACAACCAGCTAAAGGTGGAGGTCGGGCAGGTAGAGGTCGCCCTAGAAGGGGTGGCCAGGCAAGATATTATAAGATTCACGCTAGGACAGAGGAAGTTGCGTCCGACTCAATCATCATACGTATTGTTCCGATATTTTACAAAGATGCATCAATCTTATTTGATCCAAGCTCTACTTATTCTTATGTGTCATATTATGTTGCTCCATATTTGTGTGTAATCTGTGATTCATTGAGTTCTCCTGTTTATGTGTCCACACTTGTGGGAGATTCCCTCGTTGTTGAACATGTGTATCGGTCATGCTTTGTTTTTCTTAGTGGTTTGAGAGCAGAGTCGATTTATTGTAGCTTAGTATGGTAGATTTTGATGTTATTTTGGACATGGATTGGTTGTCTCCCAATCATGCTATTCTTGATTGTCATGCCAAGACAATGATATTGGCTATGCTGGGTTTACCATGGTTAGAGTGGAGGGTTTGAATGGTTGTTCGGATTTTTTAACATTCATCGAATTTTGAGACGCGGGCTCTGGGTCCCTTTTTTAGGTCGATTTTTCATTTCTTTGCAAAGACCAAATTTTGTTTTTTAAATTAGTTTCCTATAATTATATTTATAATATGGAATTGTTTTGGCATTCAAGTAGTTCCTAGATGGAAAATCGAGGGAAATGCCTTCTAGTTGATTCATTTAGCATGATTTGAAGTAAGTGACTTGTCTAAATTTGTGCAGGGGAAATTCCACTTACTATTTGGTATTGTTGTGATAATTGTGATATGTGAAAGCCGTGTAGCCAAGGTGACGAGTGCGTACACGAGCTAAATGTGAAATTTTCGGTTTTTAGCTATGTAGTTCCCTTTCATGCTTTAATTGAGTTACTTTAACATATTGTAGTCACCCTACTCAGTCGAATTTCACATGTCTACTTGTCTTATCTCTTATTTGCGACATTTCCTACATGTTTAGTTGAATTACTTGCTTTTCTTTAATTTTGTATCCATAATTTAACTGTTGGATTCTTTATTTTAAATTAGCTATCCTTGGAATATCTTGCCGTTGAGTTTGGTAATGAGTTGCAAAGGCCATGGTTTCTATTGAGGCAAAGTGTAAGTAGTGAAATATCATTTATTGTGTTACTCTCCGACTGCTATTGTTGAGACTTTGTGTACATTGTGGTTGAGTCGTGGGCTCCTTATTGTGAAATTTTGTAATTATTGGCTTTTTCTAGAAAGTATTATACTGGTCACTTGAAGTTTGCACGAGGTTTTTGCCGTGTTGTTGTTACTATTAATATCCATGCAGTTGTATAAGGTCTGGATATTGAAACGCATGCGGTAAGATAAGGTGGGCTTGATATGCGTGTCTAATAGAGGTACTACTAGAAGCCATGTGGTGTGATAAGGTGGGTTATAACGTGGGGTGTTATTTCGGGAAAATCATTTTAAAAATTAAATGTAAAGGTTCATGCGGTTCTATAATGCAAAGACTATGAGTTACTTTTATAATTTGGGACTACGAGGCGGTACCTCGGTGGTCGCCCTTGTTGATCTTTATTTAATTGTTATATTTTCCTTGGTTGTTTGTTTCTTAACATGTAAATCCTTGTCTCATTCCGTATTGTATTAATTGTCTTGGTTCTATGTTATAATCATTCTGTAAATTCCTTATTTTTTTCATTTCCTTTGTCATTATCATTATATCGCTATATCTTTTGTCTTGTTTCTTATTATCTCAAGTAGGGACTTGACCTGACCTCGTCACTACTCTCTTACTAAGCTTTTGCACAAGCTTTTGTACATATCTAGGTACGTATTACCAGTGCCAGCACTATTGTGGTGAGTTGCATTTGCAGACCTCAAGGTACACCTTCCCGCGTCCGCAGGTCTTGGAGTCCCCTTCTATCCTGTTCTTCTTTATTTTATTTAATTTTATAGATAGTAACGTATGGGCTTGTTCAGCACTGTACTTAGATCTTGTGAATTATATCTCACTAGGTTTTGGGGAGGTGTACGTATTGAGTTTACTGATTATATTTATGAAATTGTTGGAGTTTTGAAATTCTAAGTTTTTATTTAATGTTTCCGCATGTTATTAGGCTTAACTAGTCTTAGAGACTAGGTGCCATCACGACATCATACGGTGGGAATTTGGGGTCGTGACAAGTTGGAATCAGAGCTCTAGGTTCATAGGTGTTATGAGTCACAAGCAGGTTTAGTAGAGTTTCGCGGATCGTTACGGAGACGTATGTACTTGCCATCTGGAGGCTATGGAACTGTTAGGAAAAGCTTCACTTCTTTGATTCCCTATCATGCAAAATTGTTGACATCGGGATTCTAAACTTTTGTCTTTATATTATCTCACAAATGGTGAGAAGACACACAGCTAGATCAGATGACCAGACACCCGCGCCCCCCTGCTAGAGCTGCAAGAGGCCGGGGCTGGGGTAGAGGCGGAGGACTTCCACGTGGTGCTGCCAGAGCACCTACACGAGTTGCTATAGAGGAGAAGGCACCTTAGCTCAGGCAGGGTTGATCCCATTGGCTCCAGCCACATCTGAGGCCAGGGGAGGAGCTGCAGGTCCAGGATGACATGGTCCTAAAGGTCATACTACTGCATCCGGTCGCCCAGTTCAACCTGAGGGTAGAGCAAAAGCTACTGAGGGAGAGCAACTCAGGCTCAAGAGGTACAAGAATTACCACCCTCCTACTTACAGTAACTTGGGTTCAGAGGATGCATGGGGTTTTGTTGACAAGCACCACCGTATCCTCCATACTATGGGTATTGTGGGGTCAAGTTGGGTTGTTTTCACTACATTCCATCTTAAGGGAGCGACTTATCAGCGATAACGAGCATATGAGTTGGGTAGTCTGGCCGAGGCAGATTTACTTACTTGGACTCAGTTCTCTGATATGTTCTAGAGGGAGTTTGTTCCCGAGAGTCTCAAAGATACATGGTGCACAGAGTTTGAATAGTTTCACCAGGGTGATAAGATTGTGTTGGAGTATGCGATCCGGTTCAGTTATTTGGCTAGGCATGCACTAGTCGTGGTTGCTACTATTAGAGGAGAGTCCGAGGATTTTATCGAAGGGCACAACCCCGGTATCAGATTTAGCTTGGTCAGAGAGCATGAGATGGACATCGCATACCAACAGGTAGTGGGGATCGGTAGAAGATTGGAGGGTATGTAAACCCGGGAGAGAGAGGAGAGGGTGGCCAAGAGGCCTCAAAATTCTGGAAAATATAGTGGTACCCGTGCTCCAGTTTCAGCTCATTGTGGTAGAGGCTATGTGAGTCATCCTATTCGGCACTTCCAGCCTCCAGTGGTCCTCCGGCCACTCATAGGCCTCAGGCTCTCTATTATGCACCACCATTGTCTAGTGCACCTCTTGCACGAGGTGCTATCAGTGATCGGTCTAGCCGATCATACACGAGCCAGGGACATCATCCACGTCCTCCTAGAGCTTGTTTTAAGTGTGGTAATACTCGTCATATAATGAGGGATTTCCCCAGACTCTAGAGGGGTACACATCCACAAACTACTCAGGCTCCGCGTATTCCACCGGGTCCTCAGGCTTCTCAGTCCATGGTCACCGCACTAATTGCCACTCAACTTGCACAACCAGCTAAAGGTGGAGGTCGGGCAGCTACAGGTTGCCCTAGAGGGAGAGGCCATGCAAGATATTATAAGATTCATGCTAGGACGGTGGCAGTTGCATCCAACTCAGTCATCATACATATTGTTCTGATATTTCATAGAGGTGCATCAATCTTATTTGACCCAGGCTCCACTTATTCTTATGTGTCATATTACGTTGCTCCATATTTGTGTGTAACACGTGGTTAATTGAGTTCTCCTGTTTATGTGTCCACACTTGTGGGAGATTCTCTCGTTGTTGAACATGTGTATCAATCGTGCTTTGTTTTTCTTAGTGGTTTTGAGAACAGAGTCGATTTATTGTACCTTAGTATGGTAGATTTTGATGATATTTTGGACATGGATTGGTTGTCTCCCTATTATTCTATTCTTGATTGTCACGCCAAGAATGTGATATTGGCTATGCCGGGTATACCATGGTTAGAGTGGAGGGTTTGAATGGATGTTCGGATTTTTTAACTTTCATCGAATTCTAAGACGCAGGCTCAGGGTCCCTTTTTGGGTCGATTTTTCATTTCTTTGCAAAGACCAAATTTTGTTGTTTAAATTAGTTTCCTATAATTATATTTATAATATGAAATTGTTTTCGCGTTCAAGTAGCTCGTAGATGGAAAATCGAGGGAAAGGCCTTTCTAGTTGATTGATTTAGCGTGGTTTTGAGGTAAGTGACTTGTCTAAACTTGTATAGAGGAAATTCCCCTTAGGATTTGGTATTGTTCTGATAATTGTGATATGTGAAAGCCGTGTCACCAAGGTGACGAGTGTGTACACGAGCTAAATGTGAAATTTATTGTTTTTAGCTATGTAGTTCCCTTTAATGCTTTAATTGAGTTACTTTAACATATTGTAGTCACCATACTCAGTGTAATTTCACATGTCTACTTGTCTTATCTTTTATTTATGACTTATCCTACATGTTTTGTTAATTTACTTGCTTTTCTTTAATTTGTATCCATTATATAACTGTGGGATTGTTTATTTTAAATTAGCTATCCTTGGAATATCTTGTCGTTGAGTTTGGTATTGAGTTGCAAAGGCCATGGTTTCTATTGAGGCAAAGTGTAAGTAGTGAAATATCATTTATTGAGTTACTCTTCGGCTGCTATTGTTGAGACTTTGTGTATATTGTTGTTGAGTCGTGGGCTCATTATTGCAAAATTTTGTAATTATTGGCTTTTTCTGCAAAGTATGATACTGGTCACTTGAGGTTTGCATGAGGTTTTTGCCATACTGTTGTTACTATTGATACGCATGCAGTTGTATAAGGTCTGGATGGTGAAACGCATGCGGTGAGATAAGGTGGGCTTGATATGCGTGGCTAATGGAGGTACTACTAGAAGCCATGAGGTGTGATAAGGTGGGTTATAACGTGGGGTGTTATTTCGGGAAAATGATTTTAAAAATTAAATGTAAAGGCTCCTGCGGTGGTATAAGGAAAAGATTACGAGTTAGTTTTATAATTTGGGACTACGAGGTGGTACCTCGGTGGTGGCCCTTGTTGATCATTCTTTATTTGTTATATTTGCCTTGGTTGTTTGTTTTTTAACGTGTAAATCCTTGTTTCATTCCGTGTTGTATTAACTGTCTTGGTTCTGTGTTTTTAACTTTCCATAAATTCCTTTTTTGTTTCATTTCCTTTGTCATTATCATTATATCGTTATATCTTTCGTCTTGTTTCTTATTATCTCCGGTAGGTCCTTGCCTTACCTCGTCACTACTCTATTGAGGTTAGGCTTATTACTTACTGGATACTATTGGTTTACTCTTACTAAGCTTCTGCACATGCTTTTGTACGATTCTAGGTACATCTTAACAGTGCCGGCATTATTGTGGTGAGTTGCATTTGGAGACTTCAAGGTACACCTGCCCGTGTCCGTATTCCTTGAAGTCCCCTTCGATAATGTTCTTCTTTATTTCATTTTAGTTTTATAGGCAGTGATGTATAGGACTGTTCAGCAAAGTACTTAGATCTTGTGGCTTATATCTCACCAGGTTTTGGGGAGGTGTACATATTGAGTTTACAGATTTAATTTATGAAAGTATTGGAGTTTTGAAATTCTATGTTTTTATTTAATGTTTTCGCATGTTGTAAGGCTTACCTAGTCTTAGAGTCTAGGTGTCGTCACGATATCCTATAGAGGGAATTTGGGGTCGTGACAAGTTGGTATCAGAGCTCTAGGTTCATAGGTGTTATGAGTCACAATTAGGTTTAGTAGAGTTTCGTGGATCGGTACGGATACGTATGTCCTTGTCATCGCGAGGCTATGGAATTGTTAGGAAAATCTTCACTTCTTTGATTCCCTATCATGCAAAATTATTGACATTGGGATTCTAAACTTTTTTCTTTATATTATCTCACAAATGGTGAGAACACACAGTTGGATCAGATGACAAGACACCCGCGGCCCCTGCTAGAGCTGCAAGAAGCCGAGGCCGGGGTAGAGGCCGAGGAAGTCCACGTGGTACGGCCCGAGCACCTGTACGAGCTGCTATAGAAGAGCAGGCACCTTAGCTCAGGCAGGGTTGATCCCACTTGCTCCTGCCACATCTCAGTCCAGGGGAGGAGCTGCAGGTCCAGGATGACAAGGTCCTAAAGGTCATACAACTGCATCCGATCGCCCCAGTTCAACCCGAGGGTAGAGCAACAACTACTGAGGGAGAGAAACTCAGGCTCAACAGGTACAAGAATTACCACCCTCCTACTTTTAGTAATTTGGCTTTAGAGGATGCCCAGGGTTTTCTTGATAAGCACCACTGTATCCTCCATACTGTGGGTATTGTGGGGTCTAGAGGGGTTGCTTTTACTATATTCCAGCTTAAGGGAGCAACTTATTAGCGATAATGAGCATATGAGTTGGGTAGTCTGGTTGAGGAAGATTTACTTACTTGGACCCAGTTCTCGGATATGTTCTTGAGGGAGGTTGTTCTCGTGAGTCTCAGAGATGCACGGCGCATAGAGTTTGAGTAGTTGCACCAGGGTTATAAGACTGTGTTTGAGTATGTGGTCCGGTTCAGTTATTTGGCTAGGCATGCACCAGACTTGGTTGCTACTATTAGAGAGAGAGTCTGTCGATTTTATCTAGGTGCTCAACCCCGGTATCAGATTTAGCATGGTCGAAGAGCTCGAGATGGACATCGCATAGCAATAGGTAGCGGGGATCGCTAGGAGATTGGAGGGTATGTAAACCCGGGAGAGAGAGGAGAGGGAGGCCAATAGGCCTCGAAGTTTTGGCACATATAGTGGTACCCGTGCCCCAATTGCAGCTCATCGTGGTAGAGGCTATTTTAGTCATCCTATTCAGCACTTCCAGCCTCCAGTGGTCCTCCGGCCACTCATAGGCCTCAGGCTCTCTATTATGCACCACCATTGTCTAGTGCACCTCTTGCACGAGGTGCTATCAGTGGTCGGTCCAGCCGATCATACACGAGCCAGGGACATCATCCACATCCTCCGAGAGCTTGTTTTAAGTGTGGTAATACTCGTCATATAATGAGGGATTTCCCCAGACTCTAGAGGGGTACACATCCAAAAACTACTCAATCTCCACGTATTCCACCGGGTCCTCAGGCTTCTCAGTCCATGGTCACAGCACTAGTTGCCACTCCACTTGCACAACCAGCTAAAGGTAGAGGTCGGGCTGGTAGAGGTCGCCCTATAGGGGGCGACCAGGCAAGATATTATAAGATTCACGCTAAGACGGAGGCAGTTGATCCGACTCAGTCATCGTACGTATTGTTCCGATCTTTCATAGAGATGCATCAATCTTATTTGATCCAGGCTCCACTTATTCTTATGTGTCATATTATGTTACTCCATATTTGTGTGTAACCCGTGATTCATTGAGTTCTCCTGTTTACGTGTCCACAGTTTTGGGAGATTCCCTCGTTGTTGAACATGTGTATCGGTCATGCTTTGTTTTTCTTAGTCGTTTTGGGAGCAAAGTCGATTTATTGTAGCTTAGTATGGTAGATTTTGATGTTATTTGGACATGGATTGGTTGTCTTCCTATCATGTTATTCTTGATTGTCACTCCAAGACTATGATATTGGCTATGCCGGGTTTACCACGGTTAGAGTTGAGGGTTTGAATGGTTGTTTGGATTTTTTAACTTTCATCGAATTCTGAGACGCGGGCCCGGGGTCCCTTTTTGTTTGACACTAAGAGGCCACCTTAAAAAAAATAACGAAGAACAACCAGCCCACCATTACGTCATTATGTGTTGTTTTCCCACACCTTTTATCCTCCAAAACTCCATAAAACATTAGCACAAGAGGCTAACACAAAACAGCACAGAAACAATCCGCTACAAGTCAAATAATTCGAACACACGGTTTCTGATCACCGGCCCCTGAGTTCTAACTATTAGGAAACACGTTTATCAACCTTCATTGATGTTAAAACACTTAAATAAATATTTTAGACGTTTCTTAACTATGAAGTACCTTCCAAAACTCTAACTACAAAGAAAAAAGAGAGGCGGTATAATGACACTTACGTCGTAGGGATGGTTTTGATGTTATCGCTTCTCGATTTCATGCCCGGGATGATAACCTTCTTTGAAACCCTAGAAGATAGCTTAACGATATGTATATGGGTGTTCTCTGGTCGTGTTATACTGCAAATTTAAGAGAAAGTCGACCTAAGACTTATATATATCAACATTGGAAAAGTCAAAGAGGTGCTAGCTTGGCACCCTAGCATTGACCCATTTTTCGACGCTTGTATCTTTTTATCCGGATGTCGTATGAACGAACGGTTAAGAGAGCTGGAAACTAAATTACAAAACCTTCAATTTGGTATATAATATTTTCAAAAAAAGACCTCATATAACAAACGAAATGTATTGCCCAAAAAGCTTTAGTGACCCACCTACTTGTCACTTATGATGTCTACGCAGTCTCGAGAAACTGCAAATATCTCTCTACTCCTGTGTCATATTGATGAACGGTTTAATGTGTTGAAAAGTAGACTCATAGATATTCAATTTCATAGGTAGATTATCCCGTAATTCCAAGCATATTGGGAGAAAAGCTCAGATATATTTGACCTAAGTTTAAACAAATTTATGAATGTAACTTGTGAAGACCTTTGCCAACTTTTGTTACACAACTTGCTTGACTTCAAAACGTAGCACACGACTATCATATAACAAACATAACTCATAGCATAACCTCATTATCATGTAATGAACCATAGTCTCACCCTAAAGTACATGTTATAACATTCCAAACTCATCTACTTTCGACAAAACTTATTTTCTTCAATTGGTTTAGTTTCTAAGCTTTCCAACCCTCTCGGTACTCGTTATTCATGATCATAAATATTTGTGAACTCCAAGGTAACATGTTTAACTTACGTTATATGCTTCCAAATATAATCTTATTTCTGAGCTTACATCAATTGACTTACGACGTATTCTCATGTACGAAAACATGGGGTTTAACAATAACGTATGGGGTTGTTCAGCACTGTACTTAGATCTTGTGAATTATATCTCACCAGGTTTTGGGGAGGTTTACGTATTGAGTTTACTGATTATATTTATGAAATTGTTGGAGTTTTTAAACTCTAAGTTTTTATTTAATGTTCCCGCATGTTTTAGGCTTAATTAGTCTTAGAGACTAGGTGCCATCACGACATCCTATGGAGGGAATTTGGGGCCGTGACAAGTTGGTATCAGAGCTCTAGGTTTATAGGTGTAATGAGTCAGAAAAAGGTTTAGTAATGTCTCGCGGATTCGTATGAAGACGTTTGTACTTATCTTCAAGAGGCTATGGAACTATTAGGACAAGCTTCACTTCTTTGTTTCCTTATCGTACAAAATTGTTGACTTGGGGATTCGAAACTTATGTGTTTCTATTCTTTCACAGATGGTGAGATCACGCACAACCGGATGGGATGACTAGACACCCGCACCCCATGTTACAGCCGCGAGAGGCCAGGGCTGGGGCCGGGGTAGAGGCTGAGGACATCCATGCGGTGCCGAAAACTTGCACGAGATGCTATAGAGGAGCCAATAATAGCTCCAGTTGGAGAGCAGGCACTTGGGACGCCTGTTACTACCCCGACACTCTAGGACACCCTCACCCCGTTTCTGATCATGTGATTCACTTTAGCTTTGGCACGGTTGATCCTACTTGCTCCTACCACATCTGAAGTCGGAGGAGGAGCACAAACTCCTACCGCCCGAATCCCAAAGCAGCGGGTCTAGGTGACCAGGTCCTAGAGGTCATACCAGTGTAGCCGGTCACCCCAGTTCAACCCCAGGCTAGGGCAGCAGCTACTGAGGGGGAGTGACTCAAGATCGAGAGGTACATGAAGTACAACCCTCCTACTTTCAGCAGCTCGGCTTTAGAGGATGCCTAGGGTTTTCTTAAGAAGTGTCATCGTATCCTCCGTACTATGGGTATTGTGGAGCCTAGTGAGGTTGCTATCACTCATTCCAGCTTAAGGGAACGACTTATCGGTGGTGGCGAGCATATGGGTTGGGTAGTCTGGCCGAGGAAGCTTCACTCACTTGGGCTCAGTTCTCAGATATATTGTTGAGTAAGTTTGTTCTCTAGTGTCTCAGAGATGCATCGCGCATAGAGTTTGAGTAGATGCACCAGGGTTGTATGATCGTGTTGGAGTATGCTGTCCCGGTTCATAGATTTTCCTAGGCATGCACCAGCCTTGGTTGCTACCGTTAGAGAGAGAGTCTGTCAATTTATCAAGGGGCTCAACCCCGGTATCAAATTTAGCATGGCCCGAGAGTTGGAGATCGACATCGCATACCAGCAGGTGGTGAGGATCGCTAGTGTAATGAACTGACTGGTTGTTTTGAGAATTTGCACTATTCTTAGTAGTTTGAGGGATCGAGTATGTCCGCATGATATATTATCATTGTGTAAATTTTCGGTGTTGGTTTTCAAGTTAACCGGAATCGATTTGGAAGAATGAACTTCAAGATTTAAGATTTGAGTTGGAAGAGTCGACCAAGTTGGCCTTTAAGCATTGGTACTCGGAATGGAGTATCATGGGTTCCATTAGCTCCATTGAGTGATTTTGGACTTAGGAGAGCGTCCAGATTGTAATTTGGAGATCTGTAGTCGAATTTGTCTTGAAATGGTGGAAATTGGATTTTTGGGAAGTTTTTCCGGGAGTGAACTTTTTAAAATCAGGGTCGGATTCCAATTCCGTAAGTTGGAGTTGTGCTGTAATGTCAAATGTGATGTGTGTGCAACATTTGAGGTCAATTGGACGTGTTTCGATAGGTTTCGGCATCGATTGTAGAAGTCGAAGTTCCAAAGTTCATTGATTTTGACTTGAGATGTGATTCATCATTATGAGGTTGTTATGCATGAGTTGAAGCTCCGAGTAGGTTTTTTTCGTCATGTAGAACTTGTTTGCAAAATTTGGCGCTATTTGGAGTTTATTTTGATATGGTTTAGACGTTTAGTTGCAATACTAGAAGTTCTTGAAGTTTCCCTTGATCTTCCTGCGTTTTGGGGTCTGATTCGTGATTCTAGAGGTTATTTTGATGTTTTTATTGCTCGAGCGAGTTCGTGGTATTTTTTAGACTTGTGTGCGTGTTTGGTATGGAGCCTCGGGGCTCGAGTGAGTTTCAGATTTTTTTCTAAATGATGTTTCATGATTTTTGAGTGTTCGTACTGGTGTCATTGCATTTGGCGATGTTTTTTTCGCAAATGTGATAGTCGCAATTGTGAAACATCTATAACATTTGCGAAAATTGGGCTGTTGGGGAGGTTCGCATTTGCGAAGAAACCCCTCGCATATGCAATGCGGGGTTGCTCGTTGTTGCGATGGACCATTCCATTTTTGCGAATTATTGATCTTCACATTTGCAATGTTTTGGGTCGCAAATGCGACCTTGACAGAAAAATCTCTAGTTCACATTTGCGATATTCGAACCCCCATCGCAAATGCGACATTTTCAGCCTGCTAAATGATTAGAATTCCGAGACTTAGCTTCTTTTGGATATATTTTGAACTATTGCTTTGACGGGAGGCGATTTTGTGAAGGGATTTTCATCCTAAATCATTGGGTAAGTAGCTATAATCAATTCTCAACTGCATTTCATGATTTTACATCTAAATCATGAGAATCTATGGAAATATTTGTGGATTTTGTCAATACTTTGAAAAATGAAAATTTGGGATTTGAGAGTCGAATAGGACTCAAATTTGGAAACAAAATACGTATTTGAACTCGTGAGACTATGGGTAGTTAAGACCTACCCTTGGACCCGGGTTTTTGACCGAGCAGGCCCGGGCGTTGATTTTTGTTGACTTTTTAGAAATTGAATAAAAACCACAGCTTTATTAATTAAAATTGTTTTCCCTTGTAGTGTCATGTGTTTAAGTCGTCTTTGACTAGATTGAGCCGAGCGGAGGTAAATTGTGTGAGGGAAAAGCTAAATTGAGTACTGAATTAGCCGAATTGAGGTAATTGTCTTGACTAACTTTTTTTAGGGAACTTTTCCAACTATTTGACATTTTTTGCTACATGCGGGGGTGATACATGTTTGAGGTGACGAGAATATATGCATTTGCCATGGTTAACCATGCTCAGGATAAATTATGTTGTAAATTGTGTCTTGGAGGTTCACGTGACTGTCATGACCCAAACCGATGGGCCGCGACGGGCACCTGGTACCTTACTTAACCGAGTACCAACGTAACGTATCTTTATTATTAAATCATCATAGGTAAGTGGGCTAGAAGGGGATGCATAAAATAACCATAGTAAACATGAGGGAATACTCGACATAGAACGAACCAACCTGATATAGAAACTCATACATGTGACACAGAAGCCTATAATGTCAATGTGATCTATTATATACTTAAAATATAGGCCAACAGGGACATACAACTATCTGTATACATGAGATATGGCTACAAGACTCTAAGAGTATATATATCATAAGGTCGGGAGAGGGCCCCGCCATACCAAATATTACACGTCTAAATCATACTGACCAAAAAAACAACTTTGGAGCAAATGGAGCGCATCAACATCTTCCGCTGATCTGGTAGACTACTTGGAGGACTCTCAACCTGTCTATCAGGACCTGCTGGCATAAAAGTCAGTGTCCCTAGGTAAAAGGGATGTTAATACAAATAATGTACCGAGTATGTAAGGCAATAATATAACTCAAAGCTGAAACTGAAATGATAATATAATAACTGAAAGTAACTGGGAGTCAAAGATGATCTGGAGATATACTTACCTCCTGATACTGACTCAACTCTCTCAATATAGTAAATAAAATAGATGTCCGGCCCTATAAGGCTCGGAACGTGTAATTGCCCTGTCATAGTAGGCTCGCTCGCAGGCGCTCGGCCATACTAAGCTCTATATCTCGGCCATGTTGGGCTCGCCCATAGGCGCTCGACCACAGTAGACTCGGTATATAACTTACCATCTGATCTGAGGTTTCCCAATAGGAGCTTGTCCATCGATTATAGCTCGATAGTGGTGAAAATACTGTGATACTATATACATATATACTCTCCGCTCCATTGTCTAAAATAAAACAAAAATAAATTGAATATGAAATCCCGATAAGGGAAAATATGTGTAACTTATGAGACTAGGTTAATGTATATAAATTGAGAAGTATGAACTTCTCTTTATTCCTCGTTACCAAATACATGTAGTCACGAGATCATGCCAAAATGAAGGACGGGCTTAACCTTAACATACCTGAGCCAATTCTCTTGACAATCCATCTAAAACACGTCAATTGCGACAACATGTAACGGTGAATCGAAGTAAGAAAAAATCCGTATGATATTCTTGAGAAATATTGCACCGTACTCCCTTGGAATCGCAAAATCCTGTTGTTATTACAATATAATTTCGTATGAAATCTTTGCTTAAGATCGTTACTTTGCTTTGCTGCTCAAGAAATTCTCAAGCATCATCCCCTTTTCAATTACATGAGTTCTACTAATACTCTAGTAGTTGTAGAGAAAAGTAAATAGTTTCACTTTGTCTCCAAAAGTGACATGATTACGTGGGACTTTTGGATTACACATGAGTTATACTTTTGATCAAATGTGTTATCAAGCTTCCATCTAGCTAACCATAAGAGAACCCGTTCTTTAGGTGTATCCACATCCACCTACTAACTAGTGGTTAGTCATTCTAGCTACTTACATGTTGATTAATACCCACACAATTATGAATTATCTCAAATTACTTAAAATACTACTCACTTTTAACACATTGTATACACCTTGCTATCATGGTCATATATATATATTGTATCTTGGACCGTATTTTATCTCAAAATGTCAAACTTCGACACAATTTAGTTTCCTTCATTTTCTTACGCTCTCACCTTCTCGAATTTACTCATCACTTGTTTGAAATAACATAATGCTTATAATCCAAAAATAATCTCATTCCCGAACTTACGTCGATTAACTTATGATGAAACTTTAACGTATGAAAATCTGGGATGTAACATCTCAATTTCCGAGCTTCAATCAATTTACTTATGGCTAACTTTCACGTACGAAAAAATGGGGTATAACATCATTCGCCCCTTTGGAACATTCGTCCTCTAATGTTGACTGATGCACTTATCATTTTCATAACTTATGTATTATGAATACTTTAGTACTCTCCTTGTCATCTAGGTAACTGTTATGTGAATAATTCCAAAGGCCAAGGCATTCTCCTCTTTAGGCCTCTTTCTCACACCACTGTTTGTGGTCGTAATTCTTCCCATTTTGTAACTGTTGCTACCTTTATCATGCAGCCTATACGACTTTTTACTTGTATGTGCACCTATGCAACTCTTCCCTTTAGCTTTTAGCCAATCTCTATGCCTCATTTTGGGAATATATACAGAACTTGACAGGATGTCCCTTTGAGCTTCTATAGGTGACTGAAGTTCATTGCTCGGTACTTTGTCGAACTTGCTATATCTTACTTCATGGACCCGTTATCTATCTGTATGATTTTATTGCATCTAGGTAGGTCATACTATACCATAACTCTTACTTCGATTTATCGTTACTGAGGTCTGCTACCAAACTCCAGGTTACTCTTGTTGCTTGTCCTATATGTATAAGTCTAAGTCCTTTAATGCTTCTACATTACAGTTCATCTTAAGAATGATGGCCTAATCTCATCTCATACTTTGTAACTTTCATCCATCCATTGTTGATTCACCTCAATATTGATCTATAATCTACCATTGATAACTTGACCTTTTCTGTAACACTGCCGCTAAGGCTGACGTCTCATTGGGGAACATATGAAGTGATAAGACTGATCCACGTAGGGGTGATACCATGCTTCCATAATCGTATTTCATATCATGCCAATTTGATTCACCTTACGTGGGTATTTTATTCTTGTACAAATCATCAAATCCCTTTTTTACCTCCAAATCGTTACTCAACCGAAGGCCTAAACCTCATCCTTTATTTATTACAATTACACCCTCATTCCACTACCAGGGCATCATTTCATTTCTTCTAAATGCTATTAGTCTTAGACTCTTTTGAGTTTATTCAGGCTATAATGAACTTTCTATAACTTAGAAAAATCATCATCTATCTTGTTTTCACGGGCTTAATCCCGAGACCTTATCCATTTTCGTCACCTTCTCATTTTCCTTTTCTTATCCTTACTCCTGTCTTCTTAAAACCTTGTCGCTCTACCGTAGTTTAGCTTGCGACCTACCCATATTTATGTATACTACTTGCAATGTTCCTTCAACTTTCTTTCCCCATAGATTTCCTTATGTTATTCTGGAAAATCTAATGAGACATCACATCGTCTCAAACTCTTTCTTTTACTCTCTTAACTAGACCACTCGATACCTAGAAACCATACGGCGGAAGATATGGTACTGATTATGCCGCTATCATTCCTTGATATTGAATCCCAACACTTTTATCCCTCTATCTAAAGTATATATGATTCACAACTTTCTACACATGAGTATCTCGTATGTTGTTCACCTTTACTTTACATACCTTTAAATCGCACATAACGTCTTCTATCTGTCTCATAACTTCCCTTCCACATAGGTATAATTCACCTCCACAACTTGAAGCTCTGTTATAATACTTGCACTTCTGATGCATACACAATGTGGTGGGAGCTTCATACTGACTTCTTATAAGGCTGGTACTCTTCTAACTGCTTTATCAAAGAGCCGTTATAGAATATGGTTACTATCTCTCTTGCACCTCAAATACTAAGAGTGATTCCGCTATGTTCTCAATTATGATTTCTATAATTTTATGGGTCGAATAATCAGACTCTTGATTTATTTCATTGATGTAACACTTTAGTTTCCTCTTCCTCCTGATTTGCCTTTATGTAGGCTTAATGTATCTTCCGTTCTGCGGTTCATGGTATTGGTTATTACTTTTTCCTTTCATGGCCGATATGGAATATCCATGATACAATCTTTTAACAATTCAATCCTTTGTCTATGTCCGGGCTCAATTCTTTCTTTTATCTCATATCGAAGTCTTCTACGGCTGTATGAATATCAATATATATGTTGCATGGATAATACTCCAAAATCATAAGTGCGTTCATAACGTAGCTAACTCTGGATCATTGATCGAATAATTCCTTTCGTTCCAGCTCAGCTTTCTTTAAACATGAGCAATTAATTTTCCTTGTCCTTCTGCCTCATTGTTGCGTGCATACTTATCTTATCTTAGTTCCCATGCATGCCGGAATTTTCATGCAACTCATATGATCTCGAGTATTACTTTTGATTTTACTTCTCGTTCACTAGCCATAGTAGGTTCCACTTTCTTATGGGGTGCATACAATGTTGTTATGAGACTGTTGTTATAAGACCATTTCTTCTTTAGGTCACTATGGTTAGGTTGGAGCCTTTTTCCTTATTTACTGAGATAATCTTTAGTTGTATTACTTAGGGAAGACCCTCTGAATCTTGTAAAGATGCGAGCTTATTACATCGTATACTTGACGGAATTTTTGATGTCCATCCTCGTCGATAATTATTCATAGTTGCTTATCTCCACGCCCTTGTGCTTGTAGGGTTGCTTCTAAACTGATATTTGATTGCCTTCCTAGTGGCACATTTTTTTTATTTCTGTGACACTCATACGATACCTTTAACTAACCCAACTCCTATTTGAATATTTATCAAGGATCACGATGTCATAATTACGAGGTTGAATTCTCTATATTGGGTTTTACTAGATTTATCTTGCACGATATGTTAATTTTTCTGGATCCTCTTATCTATCCATAACTAGGCCCTCCCTGAATCAACTATTAACTAATGAATTGCCCATTCTCATATCAATATTTGGCATAATCTTTATTGGGTCATTTCCTTTGTCTTAATTTACGTCCCGCACTGGCTCCGTATCTACCAATAATATCTCGGGTAGGAACCTTTACTTCCTTTCTTTGACGTCGTATTTGCATAATGTTCTTGAATCGTAGCATATCTTTTAGGATTTGAGAAAGTACAGTCTCCTCCCTTTTCTCATTCTTATCGCATCCTCTCATTACCATTCCATAGTTACAAGGATCACTAAATTCTGACTTAATGCCACTTCACTCTATAGTCCCCCCATTTATGGGAGTACTTAGGTTTAGTGCTACGATGATCTACGTATAGATGTTTTACCTCATCGCCTTTGGCATATTTTCACATCATCGATGACGCTTACTTGCCTTGTGGTAATCTTTCTGTACCGAGGATAATAATTTCCTTAATCGCGAGGGTGATACTTAGTGTAACTGGCACATACAGTCCCTTAAGATTAACTTTGTCCACATTGATTTCTTTAGGGAAGCGTCTTCCTGAATGACCTTTAAGGGTTATTCTTCTGTCGTACATTCTTTTATCGCCGGAACGCAATCTGAAATTCTTATGATGCCTTCTATTATCAAATCACTTTGTCCCCAATTCCTGTTTAGTTTACCTTGTTCACTAGCCCATACTGATTTCTATTACTTTGGGGTCTAACTTTTCCTTCTGGTAATCACGTTAGAGTCACAAACTTATTTCTCGAAATGAGGATATGACTTTATGGCCTATACTCTCCTATTGTCTCAAGGCCTGTCACCTCTTATCTTTTCCTTCACTTGACTATAGACTCTGTAATACGGTCATTTTTTGATCTACCATTGTCATCCATGTATCACATCTTACTCATAACGCTTCATTAACTCTCTTCTTATTATCCGCTAACATTTATGTCTATCACTTTATTCTGAAAACCTCAACAAGGTATTATTTTGCTTTTAGCTCCCCTTTCTCCATCAATGGCTCTTCGGGTCGCCTAATATTCTCTCTTTCTACTAGGGACGGGAGCCACACTTAAGGTAATATTTATCCCTTCCCGGCTTCCAATGCCTATCTTTGTAGTAGTCATATCTAGCTATACTATTTTAGAGTGTACCATCTATTAGCATGTTTGCAATATCCTTCGAAAATGTCAGCTAACGCTAACAATCCATCATACATTTTGTGTTACTTTAAGCCCAGCTGGATCCTGAAATCTCGTCCTTCTCTTAAACTATATCTGTTGGTTCCTATGGAGCATAACTGAGATGGATGTTGCTGATTTTACATACCTTTGTTACTGTTCAAGGTAACTCAAAATGCTTCTTTCTCTCTTCCTGAATTGTAAATAATGATCATCTTCACTAACTGGTTACCTCGTATCCTTCTTTATCTTGCTTCTTTTACTTGTTGAAGTTTGTATATATATCGTGAATCTCTCATTGTCTTTCACCATAGGGGTGGATAGATATGCTTGCCATAAGGCTCCTTATCAAGAAGCTTACACGTTTTAGTACACACATGTTATGCAGAAGACCTCACATTTATCCATCATGGAAATGATGCAAACTCAAGTTCCTCCAACTCATCACTTCCACAGCTATATCTCTTACCAACCGTCCTTCTTAATATAGGTATCGTCGTATTATAAATGAGATAGAGTTTAGGAAATGGTGTTCTTACAACTGCGCTCTATCACACGATCTAGAGTAAGAAGAAAGAGTGATAATCCTAAATGCCTTGTAGCCTCCTACTTATAAGTGTGGTGCACAACACACCCATAAACAAGACTCTACTAGACACTGCTTGTAGGCTCCCTAGGAGAGAATTGCTCTGATACCATTTTTTTCACGACCAAAACCGATGGGCCGCGACAGGCACCCAGTACCTTACTCAACCGAGTACCAACATAATGTATCTTTCTTATTAAATCGTCATAGGTAAATGAGCCAGAAGGGGCGTCATGAGATAACCATAGTTAACATGAGGGAATACCCGACATAGAATGACCCAACCTGATATAGAAACACATACCTGTGACTTACGGGCCGATAAGGCCAATATGATCTATTATATACTTAAAATATAGTCCGACAAGGCCATACAAGTATATGTACACATGAAAAATGGCTACAAGCCTCTAAGAGTACATACTTATCATAAGGTCGAGAAAGATCCCTGCCATACCAAACAATACACGTTTAAATCATATAGACCAAACAAGCAACTTCAGAGCAAATGGAGCGCACCAACATCTTCCACTGAGTTGATAGCCTACTTGGAGGACTCTCCACTGGTCTATCGGGACCTGCGGGCATGAAACGCAGCGTAACCGGGCAAAAGGGTCGTTAGTACGTATAATGTACCAAGTATGTAAGGCACTAAAATAACTGAAAGCAGCTGCTAATATAATTGGGAGTCAAAGATGATTTGGAGATATACTTACCTCCTGGTACTGACTCAGCTCTCAATATAGTAAAAAAATAGATGTCCGGCCCTATAAGGCTCGGAACGTGTAACTGATCTATTGTAGTAGGCTCGCTCGTAGGATCTAGGCCATACTAGACTCTATATCTCGGCCATGTTGCGATCTCTTATAGGCGCTCGGCCAGAGTTGACTCGGTATATAACTTACCATCTAATCGGAGGTTGCCCAATAGGGGCCTGCCCATCGATCATAGCTTGATGGTGGTGAAAATATTATAATATTGTGTGTATATATATATATATATATATATATATATATATATATATATATACACACACACACACACTCTGCTCCCTTGTCTAAAAGAAGACAAAACTAAACTAAATAAGAAGTCTCGATAAGGGAAAATAGTGTAACTTATGAGACTAGGATAATGTATATAAATTCGGTAGTATGAACTTCTCTTTATGTCTCGTTACCAAACACATGTAGTTACAAGATCATGCCAAACTGAAGGAAGGTCTTAACCTTAACATACCCGAGCCAATTCTCTTGACAATCCCTCTAACACAAGTCAATTGCGACACCACGTAACAGTGGATCGAAGTAGGGGAAAATCCGTATGATATTCTTGAGAAAGATTTCACCGTACTCCCTTAGAATCACAAAATTCCATTGCTATTACGCAATATAATTTTGTATGAGATCTTTGCTTAAGATCATTACTTTTCTTTGTTGCTCAAGAAATTCTCTAGAATCATCCCTTTTTCAATTAAATGAGTTCTACTAATATTCTTGTAGTAGTAGAGAAAAGGATATAGTTTCATTTTTTCTCCAAAAGTGACATTATTACGTGGGAATTTTTGATCACACGTGAGTTATACTTTTGATCAAATGTGTCATCGAGCCTCGAGTTAGCTAACCATAAGAGAACCCTTTCTTTAGGTGTATCCACGTCCACCTACTAAGTAGTGGTTAGTCATTCTAGCTACTTACACGTGGATTAATTCCCACACAATTATTAATTATCTCAAATTACTTAAAATACTACTCACTTTTAACGCACTTTATACACTTTGCAATCATGGTCATATGGTACCTTGTATGGAACTAGTCTATAAATACAGTGTATTGTTGCTTGGACCATATTTTATCTCAAAATGTCAAACTTCGACGCAATTTATTTTCTTCGATTTGCTTACCCTCTCACCTTCACAAATTTACTCATCACTTTTCTGAAATAACATAATGCTTATAATCTCAAAATAATCTCATTTCCGAACTTACATCGATTAACTTACGACGAAACGTTAATGTACGAAAATATGGGATGTAACATCTCATTTCTGAGCTTCACCAATTTACTTATGGTGTACTTTCAACGAAAACATGCGGTGTAACAGTTACCTTCTAGCTTCATGCCTTACTTGACTCCTAGATACTAAGAATATAGTATTAAATGTTAGAAACTAAGATTTAGCCTATTATAACTTGATCAAAGTTGATGGAATTCTGAGAATACATTGATGTGTTTAATTCAGTCATACTATGCGTAATCATTAATAGATTGCTATGACCGATATTCTTGAAATACCAGATTATACACTTGTGTTGTAGGTCATTCGTGAGACTTGTGGAAATACTTGAATAATAATGTCCTTGCGGGTTTATTGAACCATTGTTGGCTTGGAAAGTTGTGATTGGGATTCATTTGGAATATCCATTTAAACACTCTCATTGATGTTATTTATGTTCCTTACCTTGTTGTCATTGTTATACACATGCTTGGTAAGGGAGAGTGTAAAGCACGAAGGGTGATGTCGTGCCATTGTATATACATTATCATGTTAGGAGAGTGTGAATAACGACGGGTGATATCGTGCCATATTATTGAGAGTAAAAGGATGAAGGGTGATGTCCTGCCATATCATTGTTAGTAAAAGCATAAAGGGTGATGTCGTATCATATCATTTGTGAGTAAAAGCACGAAGGTTGATGTCGTGCCATGTTATGTGAGTAAAAGCACGAAAGGTGATGCCGTGCCATTGAATTTATATTATTATGCTTGCATGTTATTGCAAGTTCATGCATGAAGGGTGTTTCCGTGCAAGTGAGGACGAGGGACATGCATTATATTATTATATCCTTTTCTTGCAGATATTGTCATGTCTTTACCCTGAGTTGTTATTTTCGTATTTGTGTTTCTTATTTGATTTGTCATCACTGTTTTGTCTTTATCCTCTATCTCAATTGTTGTTGTATTACCCATACCTTCTACTTGCTTAATTTGCAAATATAATGCCTGAAACCTGCTTTTATGATTGCAGCCATATCATATATGTTTTGATGCACTTAAGTATAGGTATTCTTCCATATTATTCATTCATATCTCTACTTTTAAACTTATAAAGATCATGTGTCCTCTTTTGTATTTGTCATGCCTATCTTTATGCCTTTACCATGCTAGTTAGTTAACGTTACGTTCCTTTTTTCTAATCGTTGTTCTTAACAGTATGCTTTCTTCCTACTTTGTTACTGATGTTCTTACGTACATTCTCGTTCATTATTGCTACTTGCATATTTCCTCCTTTGACATTTTTGTTATCGGCATTTCTGTCATTCGGTTGGTACAGTTTTACGTATAATGGGTACGGACGAGATAAATGCACGAAGTGTTTTGCCGTGCCATTGGATTTGATGTCTTGAGTATATTTCTCACACTATGAAACTTTTGAGGTGATTATTGTGGTTTATTGGTTTTCGCTCTAAGGAAAGGATATGAGATATTGGAACCTGTTGAATTGTGATTTCTTCTAGTACTCTGTTATTGTTCTATACATTCATTTCATATACTCTATCCTATTATACTGTGGTATAATTCTATTGCTAGGTTTTCATTCAGAATTTTATTAGTCATCTTATCTTTACTAAAAAAAAAAGCCTCGTCACTACTTCGATGAAGTTAGACAAAATACTTACAAAGTACATGGGGTCGGTTATACTGATACAACACTTCTGCACCTTGTGTGTATACTTTTGGAGTGAAGTCGTAGGTGAAGTTGGGAGCTGACCTTGAAGATGTTCGTGCATTCTAGATATAGCTGCCACTCGTCCTTGGTAGCTTTAGATTTTATTATTCTGTTTTATGTACTTTTCAACAGATCGTATAACTATTTTGTATCAGCTTGTAAATTCTAAGTCTTAGAAGCTCATGATTTGTACTACTAGTTCTTGGGAAATTTGTAAAAGCTCAGATAATTCTTCACTATTTTCTATAATTTCATTTGGCTTGTATTGTCTGTTAATCGTCTTACCTAGTAGGTCGAGTTAGGTGCCATCATGACTAGTGGTTTTTTGGGTGAAGTTGGGAGGACTTGAGGTCTAGTTTTAACCGTATCTTGATCACAGGGATTTTGGTTATGTGAACACGTGCTTTTGGACTTAAACGTTCGGTAGTGTCCTTATGAGTAGAACATGTGCCAAGCGAGTGGTTGGATGACTAAATAATGAGTAGGATGTGACTTCGGGTTATGTTCAGATGACTTGAATGGGAAGAGAGGAGTTTGCTTAAGGTGTAAAAAAGACTGATGGGTGCTCGATTTCTGTCATCATGTAACGTGTAGTTCCAAATTATGAGTGAGTCAGAAGGCTTTTCATGTAGTTTAGTTGCGGGACAAATTTGATTCTCATGCCTTATTCAGGAGTTAAGACGTAGGAAGATTGAGTGGTGGCATAGTAGTTGTGGCTAGAGTTTAAGATTTACGTTGGATGGTGTTCGGACTTGCAGTATTTCTATATCATTGGAGATTATGCATTTCATTAACAGGAAGTCTAAGTGCTGGAGGAAATGGATTTTGATTCAAAAAAGGTCTCTTTAGAGTAGGTGCCTCAGTTTTTGTGCTTTGGGGTGCTAAGAGGGAATGCAACAACTTATGGGCCTTGAGGTGGTGTGGTTTTTATGCTAGAATCTCTTATGGCCAGCTTTGGTGTAAATACCATGGTGTTCTTGCAAGGAGTGGTATCAACTTGAGGGTAATTTGAAGAAACTCAGAGGAAACATTGCAGTTTAATACTAAATTGGATCAACACTGTAATGATATGATCGATTATTTGGGTACTTATGATGTGGTGGGTCTCCATAGGTGTTTCGTGGCAATGCTCATAGGTTTTGGGCAACTGCATGGCTTAGTTGAGTTAGAGGGATTCAATTTTGATAGCTTGGTTATGTGGAAATGGATTCCAAGGGGTTCTCAATGATTTCTATCATGGTTCGTGGTGAATATTTTACTAGTGGTGTGAGGAACGTGTTTCATATTGGGATTTCCTCTTGGATGAGATCAAATCGAAGGTTTCTAGCTGATCGGGATTGAGTTTTGCATGTGCAAGGTCACAGTTCAGTTTGGAAGGAAGGTCATGATTTCTTAGACAGCACGGACGGTTTCAGATATCTAGATGGAAGTTATTACTACCTGGTGTTTACTAAGAAGGGTGTGCATTTGGGCGCATTGTGTTCTGACTTTCTGATGCATCATTGATATTGCGGTGCTCGCCTGATTAGTTGGCTGTTGAGATTTAGATTTTATTATGTGGCACGAAAGAATTATCGAATTATTCCTCGTGGGATGATCGTATTCGAGAGATGTGTTATACATTTGGGCGGTGGAGTTGGGAATCAGGTAGGGTGATTCGTGTGTTCTATGGATTTGGAGATTAGGAGCTCTTAGAAGCAGCTTATGGACAAAACTAGCAAGATGTTAGTGTGTGTCATGGTTATGTCGTTATGGACTTTTTGAGGGATAATTGTTTGTTCGAGGATGACCGGAGTTGATTTGGGGGCCTAGTGAGGATTTGTATTCTGCATTAGGTCGGATTTGCTTTCTCTTGTGCAACTATTACCCCAGATATATCGTCGGGAAGGATAGATGTTATTCACGGCTTGGTCTTTATTATGTGTTCCTTTCTTATGCTATAAAAGTTTGTGAGGGTTACATGGTTCTTCACATGCATATTGTAATTCAGTTTAGGCCTCACGGAACTATGGGTGAGATAGCCTTCGTTCTTTTCAGTATTGTTTTTTCCTAATAATCATCCCACATTTATATTTTGTGCACTCTGATGTGCTTGATATTGACGCACATGTGATCAGTGAGACCGAGTATTATGGCTCGATGGGTACCCTATGTTGATTGATATGACGGGATCGAGTTGCAAGCCGCAACGGTACTATGATTAAATGTAACTCCTGATGATTACTTTGTGTAGCTTTGCTTTCACCTTGTTGACAATAGTTCATACTAAAATGCTAAAATTTCCCTTCCTGCTTTACTTGTTTAGTAGTCTTCCTATTTAGCCCTCTTACTATTATTTGTCATTTCTAAATTATTACCTACTGGTGTTCGGGACCGTGTTGTGTGGGGCTCCATATGGTTATTGTTGATACTTGTTAGTGGGGCTGCTTATATTGGTTGAGATAAGGTTTCTGGACTTGCGATTTGCACTGCCATTTTGAGATGAGGAAGATTTGGAGGAATAGTGTTATATTTTCCTCAGGATTTGAGTAGTGGCCCTGGTCGGACGAGTAAGTTTTTGGCTTATTGATCAAATGAGTGGTTAAGAGGTTATGCGTGTTTCATTCATGATCGGAGGGTATGTCGGTTTTGAACGAGGCTCTAATCGATACAAGGTTTGCTACCGGCACTAGATTTATTTTTGGCAAGTAAAGGCGGCCAGCAATTCCTGTTGTGAGCGTCTGATTGATGGGGCGTATCATGCGACTCTTGGAATGACTCTTGGCACGCTCGAGGATGAATGTGTGTTTAAGTGGTGGAGCATGTAACGACCCGGCTGGTTGTTTTGAGATTTTGCATTTTTCTCCGTAGTTTGAGGGATCAAGTATATCTCCATAATGTATTAGGACTTGCGTAAATCATCGGTGTTGGTTTTAAAGTTATTCGGAATCGATTTGGAATAATGAACTTCAAGATTTAAGCTTTGAGTTGGAAGAGTTAACCAAGTTGACCTTTTAGCATTGGATCTCGTAATGGAGTTTCGTGGTCTGTTAGCTCCGTCGGATGATTTTGGACTTAGGAGCCCGTCTGGATTGTAATTTGGAGGTCCATAGTTGAATTTGTCTTGAAATGGCAGAAGTTGGATTGTCGGGAAGTTTGACCGCTAGTGGAGTTTTTGATATGGAGGTGCGATTCTTATTACGGAAGTTGGAGTGGGTCCACAATGTCAAAGTTGATGTGTGTGCAAAATTTGAGGTCAATTGAACGTGTTTTGATAGGTTTCGTCATCAGTTGTAGAAGTCGTAGTTCCAAAGCTCATTGATTTTGACTTGAGGTGCGATTTGTCGTTGCGAGGTTGTTATGCATGATTTGAAGCTTTGAGTATGTTCGTTTTGTCATGTAGAACTTGTCTGCAAAAGTTGGTGCCATTTTGAGTTGATTTGATATGGTTCGGACGTTTGGTTGCGATTCTAGAAGTTTTTGATGTTTCCCTTGATCTTCATATGTTTTGGCATCCGATTCGTGATTCTGGAGGTTATTTTTATGTTTTGATCTCTCGAGCGAGTTCGTAGTGTGTTATTAGACTTGTGTGGGTGTTTAGCTCTGGGCCTCGGGGGCTCGGGTGAGTTTCGGATTGGTTTCAGAATGATTTTGAGTGATGGTATTGGTGTGATCGCATTTGTGATATTTTTGTCGCAAATGTGACAGTCGCAATTGCAAAGTAGCCATGACATTTATGAAAGTTTGGCTTCTGGGGGAGGTTCGCAATTGCGAAGAAACCCCTCGCATTTTCGGTGTGGGGTTGGTCGCTTTTGCGATGGACCCTGCCGCTTTTGCAAATTATTGATCTTCGCATTTGTGATGTTTTGGGTCGCAAATGCGACCTTGACAGAAAAATATGTAGTTCGCATTTGCGATATTTTTTTCGTATTTGCGGAGGTCGCATTTGCGAACCCCAGTCGCAAATGCGACATTTGCAGCCTGCTAAATGATGAGAACTCTGAGACTTAGCTTCATTTTGATATATTTTTAACTCTAGCTTCAATGGGAGGAGATTTTGTGAAGGGATTTTCATAACAAATCATTGGGTAAGTATCTTTAATCAATTCTCAACTACATTTCATGATTTTACATAAGATTTAACATCAAACTCATGAGAATCTAGGGAAAAATTTGGGGAATTTGTCAAAACTTTGAAAAATGAAAATTTTGGATTTGACAGTCGAATAGGACCCGAATTTGGAAACAAAATATGTATTTGAACTCGTGAGGCTATAGGTAGTCTAGACCTACCCTTGGACCCGGGATTTTGACCGTGCGGTCTAGGGTGTTGACTTTTGTTGACTTTTCAGAAATTGAATATAAATCATAACTTTATTAATTGACATTTTTTTCTCTTGAATTGTGTGATGTATTGAAGTCATCTTTGACTAGATTGAGCCGAGTGGAGGTGAATTGTGTAAAAGAGAGGCTAAATTGACTATTGAATTAGCCGAATTGAGGTAAGTGTCTTGCCTAACTTTGTTTATGAAATGTTTCCACCTATTTGACAGTGTTTAATACATGCGGGGGTGATACACATATGAGGTGACGAGCATATATTCATGTTCCAGGGTTAACCATGCTCGGGGGTAAACTATGTTTGAATTGTGTCTTGTAGGTTCATGTGACATTCTTTCTTCATGCCTTACTTGACTCCTATATCCAAGAACATAGTATTGAAGGTTACAAACTAAGACTTAGCCTATTATAACTTGATCAAACTTGATGGAATTCTGAGAATACATTGATGTATTTAATTCGGTCATTACTATGCGTAATCATTAATACATTCATAGGACTAATATTCTTGGGATACTAGATTCTATACATGTGTTGTAAAGTATTCGTGAGATTTGTGGAAGTACTTGAATAATAAGGTTCTTGCGAGTTAATTTAACCATTGTTGGCTTGGAAAGTTGTGATTGGGATTCATTTGAAATATTTGTTTAAACACTCTCCTTAATGTTATTTATGTTCCTTGCCTTGCTGTCATTGTTATACACATGCTTGGTAAGGAATACTATAAAGCATGAAGGGTGATGACATGCCATTGTATATACATTATCATGTGTGAAGAGTGTAAAGCACAACGGGTGATGTCGTTGCATATTATTGAGAGTAAAAGCACGAAGGGTGATGTTGTGCCATATCATTGCGAGTAAAAGAATAAAGGGGGATGTCGTGTCATATCATTTGTGAGTAAAAGCACGAAGGGTTATGTCGTGCCATGTCATGTGAGTAAAAGCACGAAGGGTGATGTCGTGCCATTGCATTTATATTATTATGCTTTCATGTTATTGCGAGTTCATGGCACGAAGGGTGTTTCCGTGCAAATGAGGACGAGGGACATGCATTATGTTGTGATATCCTTTTCTTGCAGATATCTTCATTTCTTTATCTGGATTTGTTATTGTCGTATTTATGGTTCTTATGTGATTTGTCGTCACTATTTTTTCTTTATCCTCTATCTTAATAGTTGTCGTGTACCCATGTCTTCTACTTGCTTAACTTGCAAATATCATGCCTACTTCCCGCTGTTATGATTGCATCCATGTCATATATTTTTTTTTCCACTTAAGTATAGGTCATCTCCATGTTAGTCATTCATGTCTCTACTTGTTAACTTATAAAGATCATGTGTCATCTTCCTTACTTGTCATACCTATCTTCATGTCTTCACCATGCTAGTTAGCTGAAGTTACATTCCTTTTTCCTAATTGTTGTCATTACCTCTATACTTTCTGCCTAATATGTTACTGATGTTGTTACGTATATTCTCGTTCATTATTGCTACTTTTGTATTTCCTACTTCGACATTTCTGTTATCGGCATTTCTGCAACTCGGTTGGTCTTGTTTTACGTATAATGGGTAAGGATGAGATAAATGCACGAAGGGTGTTGCCTTGCCGTTGGATTTGATGTCTTGAGTATATTTCTCACACTATGAAAGTTTTGAGGTGATTATTGTTTTTTACTGTTTTTCGCTCTAAGGAAAGGATTGGGTGAGTTATTGGAACTTGTTGAATTGTGATTGCTTCTAGTACTCTATTATTGTTTTGTACATTCGTTTCGTGTACTCTATCTTTTATAATGTGGTATAATTCTATTTCTAGATTTATATAGACTTTTATTAGTGATCTTATTTTTACTTAAAAAAAAGCATCGTCACTACTTCGACGAGGTTAGAAAAAATGCTTACAAAGTACATGGGGTCGGTCGTACTCGTACTGCACTTCTGCACCTTGTGTACAGACTTTTGGAGCGGAGCTGTTGCTGAAGTTAGGAGCTGACCCTGAAGATGTTCGTGCATTCCTGATATAGCTGCCACTCGTCCTTGGTAGCATTAGATTTTATTAATCTGTTTAGGTAGTTTTCAACAGATCGTGTAGTTATTTGTATTAGCTTGTAAATTCTTAGTATTAGAAGCTCATGATTTGTACTACCAGTTCTTGGGAAATTTGTAAAAGCTCAGATAATTTTTCATTATTTTCCTATAACTTCAATTGGCTTGTATTCTCTATTAATCGGCTTACCTAGCGGGTTGAGTTAGGTGCCATCACGACTAGTGGTTTTTGGGTCGTGACAAGTTGGTATCAAGGCTCTAGGTTCATAGGTTCTACGAGTCATGAGCAAGTGTCTAGTAGAGTCTTGTGAATTGGTATGATGACGTTCATACCTATCTTCGTGAGGCTACAGGACGTTTAGGATAAACTTCCTAGACTCGGGAGGCGTACACTTCCACCGACTACTCAGGCTCCGCGTATTCCACCGGGTTCTTAGGCATCTCCGTCCATGGTCACTACACTAATTTCCACTCCACCTGCACAACCAGCTAGAGGTGGAGGTCGGGCATGTAGAGGTCGCCCTAGAGGGGGAGGCCAGGACCGATGTTATGCTTTTCCTGCTAGGACGGAGGTAGTTCCATTCGACTCAGTCATCATATATATTGTCCTGGTCTGTCATAGAGATGCATCAGTATTATTTGATCCAGGCTCCACTTAATCCTATGTTTCATCTTACTTTTCTCTATATTTGGGTGTAACCCGCTATTCATTGAGTTCTCCCATTTATGTGTCCACGCCTATAGGAGATTCCCTCATTGTTGAACGTGTGTATCAGTTGTGCTTCATTGTTCTTACTGGTTTTGAGACTAGAGCCAATTTATTGTTGCTCAGTATGGTAGATTTTTTATGTTATTTTAGGGAATGGATTGGTTGTCACCCTATTATGCTATTCTTGATTGTCACACCAAGACTGTGATATTGGCTATTCTGGGTTTACCACGGTTATAGTGGAGAGGTACATTATATTATGTTCCTAGTAGGGGTATCTCATTCCTAAATATATGCGTATCTATCATATGTGAGAGATGTCAGTGTAGATACTCGTACCTTCAAGTCAGTTCCGGTATTAAGTGATTATCCAGATGTATTCACGAGGGTATTCCAGTGTATATCTTGACTCATTCGTCGTTGTGTTTACTGACGACTTTCTGGTGTACTCCCGGAGCAGGGAGGGTCGTGAGCAGCACCTGAGGACTCTGCTTCAGACCTTGAGAGAAAAAGAAGTTATATTCAATATTTTCAAAGTGAGAATTTTGGCTTGATTCGGTGGCATTTTTTGGTCATGTAGTGTCGAGTGAGGGGATCAAGGTAGATCCGGAAGAAGATTTAGGTAGTGTAGAGTTGGCCTATATCGTCCTTAACTATGGAGATCCAGAGTTTTCTTGGTTTGGCGGGGTAATACTGTCAATTTTTAGAGGGTTTCTTGTCCATTGCAGGGCCTAGGACCAGATTGACACAGAAGGGTGTTCCATTTCGGTGGACTAAGGAGTGTGAGGAAGCTTTCAAAAGCTCAAGACAGCTTTGACTACAATCCAAGTGTTGGTGTTGCCTTCAGGTTTGGGGTCTTATATTGTGTATTGTAATGCATCGCATATTGTTCTTGGTGTTGTGTTTATGCCGGACGGTTTGGTGAGTGGTTAAGCGTCTATACAACTGAAGGTGTATTAGAAGAACTACCATGTCCACGACCTCGTCTAGATGGCTTGCGTGAGTTGATTCTCCAAGAGGCTCACAGTTCGTAGTAATCAATTCATCTAGGTGTCTCCATGATGTATCAGGACTTCAGGCAGCACCATTGGTGGAAGCGGATGAAGAAGGACATAGTGGAATATGTAGCTCGGTGCCTAAACTATCATCAGGTGAAGTAATAACATCATCGTCCTGGTGGATTGCTTCAGAAGTTAAAGATCCCAGAGTGGAAATGCGAGCAAATTACTATGGATTTTGTTGTTGAGCTCCCACGGACTTAAGAGGAAGTTCGATAAAGTTTGGGTGATTGTGGATAGATTGACCAAGTCAGCTAATTTTATTCCAGTGGTGACTACTTATTCTTCAGAGCAGCTGGCTCAGGTTTATATTTTTAAGATTATCGAGCTTCATGGCGTGCCGGTATCTATCATCTCTGACCAGGGTACGCAGTTTACATCGCGGTCTTGGACAGCCGTTATACATAAGTTAGGCATGCGGGTGAATTGAGTACAACATTTCATCCTTAGACGGGCGGTCAATTCGAGTGCACTATTAAGATATTGGAGTATATGCTTCGTGCGTGTGTGATGGAGTTTGGGGGTTCTTGAGATCAGTTCTTGCCGCTTGTGGAGTTTACCTACAACAACAGTTACTAGTTGAGCATCCAGATGGCCCCGTATGAGACTTTGTATGGTAGGCAGTGTCGGTCTCCAGTGGGTTGGTCCGAGCCGGGTTAGGCTAGGCTATTGGGTACAGATTTTGTTCATGATGCTTTGGAAAAGGTTAAATTGATTCAGGATCAACTTTGTACAGCCCAATCTAGATAGAAGAGTTATATGGAGCGGAAGGTTTGCAAAGTTGCATTCATGTTTGGAGAGCAGTCTTGCTCTAGATTTTGTCTATGAAGGGTGTTATGAGGTTCAGGAAGAATGGAAAGTTGAGCCATAGGTATACACATTTTGACATTATTGAGAGGGGTGGGGAGGTGGCTTATAGACATGCACTACCACCTAGTCTAGCTGCAGTTCATCCAGTAATCCATATTTCTATGCTCCAAAGGTATCATGGTGATCCATATCTTGTGTTGGATTTCAACTCAGTCCAGTTGGACAAGGATTTATCTTATGTTGAGGAGTCGGTGGCCATCTTGGAAAGCATGTTCAAAAGTTGAGGTCTAAGAACATTGCTTCAGTAAGGTTCAGTGGAGGGGTTAGCTAGTCGATAAGGCGACATGGGAGACCGAGCATGATATGTGTAGCCGTTATCCGTATCTTTTCACCACTTCAGGTATGTCTCTATACTCGCTCGATGATGAACGTTTGTTTTAAGAGTGGGAAAATGTAACGACCCAGATGGTCGTTGATCACGCTCAACTATGTCTTGTATAAAAACTAAACGGGCGTTGCAAATATAATCCTGGGGTATTTTGCCCAGAGTCGATCCCTCAGGGAATTGACGTATCAAGCAGGGTGTTAAATTAGTACTCAGCTGTCACCTGATGTTTGTTAAATTACTAATACTAAAGATTAAAAGCAAAGATTAATTATACTAAGGTATAAACAATTGTAATAAAATCTAAGGTTATAGTTTCCCCCGCTGGTGAACTTACTTCTCGGATACTTCGTATAATCTTGATTAATCGTCTCTATCAATCATGAACGCTCTATCTACCATAAATCTNGTGAATATCCCTCTTTAGTTGTGTTTTAGGAGTCTATTTATAGTTTTAGGGTGAACCCTAACCGTGTAGGAGACTTCTATTTCAATTAGAAAACACTTAAACCCGTCAAAACTCGATTTCTGGCCGAACTGGGGACCTGGCGTTTGGACCCAAACGCCTGGCTAACACCAGGGTGGGGCTGGCATTTCAGCCCAAATGCCTGGCTAACACCAGGGTGGGGCTGGCGTTTCAGCCCAAACGCCTGGCTAACGCCAGGCAGGGTCAGTGTGTTTGGCTCTGTCGCCCGGCCATCGCCCGGGTGTCTCTTTTCGCGTATTTTTCGACGTATTTGTATCTTTTTAGCTCCGTTTCCATCTCCACTTCACCTACACATTAAATAACTCCATTAAGAACATAACAAGTGTAATTTTATCATTAATGCGCACAAAATGTAAGGTATATCACATGTTAAACTATGCAATTTAGTCTCGCATCAGTCGTTTTGAGTATTTTAGCCCCGATCCCCTAATATATGCTTCATCTATGTTATATTGTGGTTAAGTGACTCGCCGAGGTGCTTGGCGTCGGGTTCGGAAGAATTTCTGAGTGATATGAGACACATAGTCCCTAAGTTGTAAGTTTAAGTCGTAGGAGTTAACCGTAGTTTGACTTGTGTAAAGATGACTCTAGGATAGAGTCTTGATGGTTCAAATAACTCTGTATGGTGACTACGGTCATAGGAGCGTGTCTGGATGTTGACTTGGTGCTCTGTAGGTCTTTTCAGCACGATTTTGCGAATGTTGGAAATAGAAGATTTTTGGAAAGTTTTACCATGAGTTGACTTTATTGATGTCAGGGCTAGATCCCGATTCTGAAAGTTGGAATAGGTCCGTAATGTCATTTATGAATTGTGTGTAAGATTTTTTGTCAATCGGAGTTGTTATGGTATGAAACGTCGTTGGTTCCGGAATGTGGAAGTTCCTAGTGCATAGACTTGAATTGGGGTTTTGATTCTTTTTTTTGATGATTTTCTGTGTTATTTGATGGCTCGACTGAGTTCGTATCATGTTTTAGGACTTGTTGGTATGTTGGAATTGGGTCCAGGGTACCTCGGGTGTGTTTCGGGTGATTTTTGAACAAGTTTGGGCATTTCGGCACTTTGATGATAGTTCTGTAGTAGTTGAAGTGCGGATGCACATTTTCGAGTGCTAAGGCAAAGCCTCATGTGCGGCCGCAAACTCCCAGAGTTCGGAGGAAGTGGAAAATGGCGGACCACAGGGGAAAATCCGTAGGTTTGATGGTCTGACTTCGGAAGCTTATATCTTTTAATCTTTAAAGAATTTGGGGATGATCCAAAAATGAAAGTTGTATCCCTTTGAATCTAGTTTCTAAAAAATCAAAACGTTGTTCATTTGGACATTTTTAAAAACGTTATGATCAATTAACCAAAGAATGGTAGTGCAGTTGTTGCTGAAGTGCGGCCGTACAATTTGAATCGCTCCGCGGAACGTGGAAAAGCGGGCTACACAAAAAATGTGCGGTCAGCACTTTGGGAGATCAGATGTGGTACCATATAAATGAGGCTTTAATCTCATTTTTCATTTGTGGACCTAGAGAGCTCGGTTTGTGGAGATTATTCGTGGGGTTTTCAAGGAATTGATTGAAGTAAGTGATTCTAACCCGAATTTGATTAAATTACATGAATATATTCTTGATTTTATCATTTAATTATTGATTTGGTTTGAAAATTTTGGGAATTAGAGAAAACTTCCTGTGCCGAATTTGGGAATTTGAGCGAGATTTTGGTATCAGATTTGAGTAATTTTAGTATGGTTGGACTATTTTACATAAATGAAAATTAGAAAAATGACTATTTTGTCTAGTGTGAAATCTATATTTAAAGGATAATAAATGTGAGATTTCGTTAAAGTCTTTCGTGCTTTTAATGTAGTATAGATAATATAGATATAGATATAAATATAGATAAATAAGTGCAATTGATTTTGAATTTTGGAGAAATTCAAGAAAAGAAAAATAATTACTAGCAAACATAGACCTTTGATAATATCTAAAAATTAATGCAATTTGTGTAGATAACGATCCGATTCTCAGTTACTACATTAGTATTATTATTTTTTTATTGTAACTACACCCAATTGTCTAAGAGTATGCGCGTTGCGCATGTACCTATCTCAATTAGTATAAGATTTTTAAAAATTATATAAATATTTTATTATAAATTATTTGAGTTATAAATAAAGATGTAGGAGGTACAGTGTCATTAAAAATCCAAGCAGGTAAAAATATACATTATAGATCAAGCTTTCAATTTCACTTACAAATTTATTTTATGAATAGCGAAATAAATACTATTTGTAAACCTAATAATAAATCCTATCTAAAACATATTGTAAAAGTATTTACTGAATCATATTTCAAGAATAGTCAAAAGTTTAAGTTATCAATCAAACTTCTTAAAATACACTTGCATATTGAGTTTTATAAATAGCGAATAGGTTATATGAAAGAAAAATAGATGTCACAACCCATTTTTTCCTCTCCGGAAGACGTCGTGACGGCACATAGTCGCTACGACTAGGTAAGCCTATTAACATTGAAATAATCGAAAATAAGGAATATAAAGGAACAACTACGCATCAAGAATGGCTATATAAAAGTAAAATGTCGTTCGACATATACAAGTAAAACCAATTTGCCATTTTATGCGCAACACTTCCAAAAATCCGGAACCATGAGTCACAAGCTCTCTGAAATCTATCTACAGTCTCCTATACAAGGAGTTTAAGAAGTATAGGAGGGGAAACAGAGTAAAAGACAGAGGGGGAGTCTGAGGATCTGTAGACGCATGCAGATATACTTTGATGTCTTCTGTGGCTGCTGCTCCACTAATACTGAGGCGGTCGAGAGGTACCTGGATCTGCACACGAAAAACATGTGCAGAAAGGGTGTGAGTACACCACAATGGTACCTAGTAAGTGCCAAGCCTAACCTCGGTCGAGTAGTGACGAGGTTATGTCAGGGCCCTACTTGTATAAATATACTGAAATAAGACAGAAAGAAATATATTATAGTAAAATAAATATGGAAATTTACAGTAAAAGAAGTCAAAGAAAAGCCCTCAGCTCTGAACACAGTAATAACAACAGGGGATCTCCCGGGATACCCTCCCGTAGTCCCAAACGTAAATATGCAGGGGGATCTCCCGGAATACCGTTCCGTAGTCCCAAAGGTAAATATGCAGTGTTGGGGGATCTCCAAGAATAATGTTTCGTAGTCCCAAAGTAAATACACAGTATAGGGGGATCTCCCGGAATACCGTTTCGTAGTCCCAGAGTAAATATGCAGTGCAGGGGGATCTCCCAGAATAACATTCTGTAGTCCCAAAGTAAATATGCAGTACATGGGGATCCCCCGGAATAACATTCTGTAGTCCCAAAGTAAATATGCAGTGCAACCAATATACATAAAAGTTAAAACAAGAAAATCTACGGTTTACACTAAGTTCAAAATAAAAGAAATTTTTTTTTAATAAACATGTTGCACGGAGTTCAAATAGACAGTCAAAACACGTAGGCATGCTCTTCTAATCTAAACAAGATAGTTTGATATGCTAGTGTAGTTCAAACAAGGAGAAAACATGTATGATTTAGTTAAAATGGTGTTTTAAGACAAATAGCCCATATACGTACTCGTCACCCACGCACACGACGCTCATATATCAAACAGTACCAACATCCTAAGGGGAAGTTTCCCCACACATGGTTAGGCAAGCCACTTACCTCGAACCAAGCTCAAATCAATCTGAAACCACGCTCTTGCCACGACTATCCAACTCTGAGGTGCCCGAATCTAATCAAATTAATTACATAACGTAAATATAGCTACAAGTAACTATTTTATCTAATGAAATCGAAGCTAAGGCAAGAAAAAAGGAAAGCACCCAAAAATCCACCCTGGACTCATGTCTCGGAATCAGGTAGAAGTTACCAATTAAGAACACCCATTCACTTACGAGATCACTCGTACAAAAATCATCTAAATCCGATGTCTAAATCCCACACAAAACTCATAAATTCGATTGGGGAACTTTACCCCCATTTTCCCAGGTTTTTTTATTAAAATCCGAAATTAAATGGAGAAAAAGACTATAGATTAATTAAATACAACTAAAAAGAAGTTAGGAATCGTTACCCTAAATCTCTCTCTAAAAATCCCTCAAGAAATCGCCTTCTGTCGAGCTCAAAAATAAAACTATGAATATGAACCTCAACCCTCGATTCTGCCCCTTTTCTGCCCAGCGATCTACGCATCTGCGGACCTCCTTTTGCACCACAACGCCGCTCCTCCTCATGATCTTTCGGCCCTCAAAGTCTGAAGTACAGCCCTTAGGTGCTCTCATGATCTTCCCGAAACCCGGAATACACCAGAATGTCGTCAATAAACACAATGATGAAGGATTCAAGATAAGGCCGGAACACATTGTGCATCAAATGCATAAAGGCTTCTGGGGCATTGGTCAGCCCAAAAGACATGTCAAGTAACTCATAATGACCATATCTGGTCCTGAAAGTAGTCTTCGGGGTATCCGACTCCCGAATCTTCAACTGATGATAGCCAGAACGCAAGTCAATCTTGGATAACTTCCTGGCACCCTGTAACTGATCAAATAAATGATCGATGCGAGGTAAAGGATACATGTTCTTCATTGTAACCTTGTTCAGCTGGTGATAAACAATACCGGAGCACCCCAAGGTGATACACTGGCCTAATGAAGCCTATATCAATCACTCCTGCAACTGCTCCTTCAAATCAGCAGGAGCCATACGGTAAGGAGGAATAGATATGGGTTGAGTGTCCGTCAACAAATCATTGCCAAAATCAATATCTCTATCGGGCGGCAGGCCCGGAAGATTAGCTGGAAACACATCAGGGAATTCTCTAACTACTGGAACTGACTCAACTGTAGAGGTATCAATACTGACATCTCCCACATAGGCCTAATTCGCATCACATCCCTTCTCAACCATTCGCTGAGCCATAAGAAATGAAATGACCCTGTGGGGAGTATACTCTAAGGCACCTCTCTATTTTGGTAAGCCTGACATAGCTAGCGTCACGGTCTTAGCATGAAAATCAAGAATAACATAATGGGCAACAACCAGTCCATGCCCAAGATATCAAAATCTACCACACTGAGCAATAATAAATCGGTCCTAGTCTCAAAACCATTAAGAGCAATCAAACTCGACCGATATACATGGTCCAGAACAAGAGATCTCCCACAGGAGTAGATACATAACCAAGGGAACTCAAAGAATCCTGAGATACCCCCAAATGTGGAGCAAAATAAGAAGACACATATGAATACGTATAGCTTGGGTCAAATAATACCGATGCATCTCTAGGACAGACTGGGTTAATACCTGTGATGACAGAATCTGAAGCAACTGTCTCTGAACGGGCTGGAAGGGCATAATACCTGGCTTGGCCTCCCCCTTTAGGGCAACCTCAACCTCCCCAACCTGCACCTTGAGCTGCCTGAGTAGGTAGGGCGGCAGTTGGGGCTGTAAGAATGGCAGGAGGACCCAGTGGAGCACATGGCAGCTGAGAAGTCTGTGAAGGTGCACCCCTCCTAAATATGGGGCAGTCCCTCACCATATGATAGGTATCACCACACTTAAAATAACCCCTCGAATGATGCGGTGGTTGTGGCTGTCTCGGGCCACATCTACTGGACGCGTCGTTAATAGTACCTTGAGCAGGAGGCGCACTACATACTGGCGGTGCATAATAAGGCTCCTTAGTCTTAGAAGGAGTTGGGACACCGCTGACTACTGGAAGATCTCAATGAATAGGGTGACTGACAAAACCCCTACCATGGCATGCGGCTGGCGCATGAGCTCCTGAATAATGACCAGTATCTCGAGACCTCTTGGAGTCTTTCTCATCTATGTCCGAGGCAAGCATACCCTCCACTCTCCTGGCAATACTCATGACCTATTGATAAGTGATATCTGTCTCTAACTCGCTGTCCATACTGGTCCGAATACTGGGTTTGATCACCTCAATGCAGTGATAAACTCTCTCTGTGACTGTAGCAACCAAAGCCGGTGCATGTCAAGCCAACTCACTGAAGCGGAATGCATACTCCAACACAATCAAAGAACCCTTGCGCAACTGCTCAAACTCTATGCGCCAAGCATCCCTGAGGCTCTAAGGGACATACTAACACAAAAACATATCTGAGAACTAAGTCCAAGTGAGTGAGGCTACATCATTCGTACTACTCAGCTCATAGGCATGCCACCACTGATATGATGCTCCCCTCATCTGGAAAATGGTGAAAGTGTAACGACCCAATCCGTTGTTTCAAGAGTTTCAGCCTTGTTTCCCCATTTCTGCTTCATTATATGTGGTTCACTCTTATTATGTGGTGTCAGGTCGGTTCGCTCGGGTTCGGAGTGATTTTAGAGATGAATGGGACACTTAGTCTCTTAAGTTGGTTATTTAGTTGGAAAAGTCAACAGGAAGTGGGTTCGAAATGTTATTCAGAAGTCCGTGGTAGAATTAGGCTTGAAATGGCAAAATTCAATTTTTGGCGATTTCCAGTCGGCAGTGAAAAATTAGATATCGGGGTCGAAATGGAATTCCGAAATAGGTTCATGGTGTCATTTGTGATATGTGTGCAAAATTTTAGGTAATTAGACATGGATTGGTTGGTTTCGGTATTGTTGGAGAATTTTGGAAGTTTAGAAATCCTTAGGCTTGAATTTGGGGTTAATTTGGTGTTTTGATGTTGTTTTGAGTGATTCGAAGGTTCGACTACGTTTAAATGATGTTATGGGATGTGTTAGTATGTTTGGTTGACGTCCCGATGGCCTCGGGTGAGTGTCCGTGGTTAACGGATCATATTTTAGCTTTAGAAGTTGGCAGATTTGCTGGTGTTCTGTTGTAGAGAAATCCTTCTTCGCGTTCGCGGAGGGTTATTGAGAGCTGAGGATTTTTGTTCTTCGCATTCGCGAAGGGAAGGCTGCGAACGCAAAGGTTTGAGTGGAGTATGCATCGCGGACGCGCTCGAGTTCTCGCGTCCGCGAATAGGAGTAAGGTAGATGGGGACCCCAGCTTTTTGGTCTACGCGTTCGTGATGAGTGGCCACATTCGTGAAGTTTAAAGATGGTAAAGTATCACGTTCGCGAAGCTGTTGTCGCGTTCGCGAAGAGTAAAGTGGAAGGGCAGTTGGGTTGCCCTACGCGAACGCAAGAGGACGGTCGAGTTCGTGATGACAGAAATCTGGGCAGTAGTATTTAATTCCAAAATCAAGGGTTTGAGTCTATAATACCAAAATTCAATAGAGAGCTCGGGAGAAGGAGATTTTAGAGAGGATTTTCAGAGGATTGATTTGGGTAAGTGTTCTTCACTTAGTTTTGGTTAAATTCCATGATTGTACCTTGATTTTATCATCTAAATTGGGAATTTGGGGTGAAAATTTTGAGAAAAATGGAGGAGAATTGGAGAGTGGATTTTGGGAATTTGGATGCCATTTGATGTTGGATTTTAATTAAATTGATATGGGTAGACTCGTGAGTGAATAAGGATTTTTGTTTTGTAATTTTTGTCGGATTCCGAGACATGGTCCCGGGTGTCGGGTTTGGACAATTTCGTGATTATATATTTAATTTGATAATTTTCGCGTAGGCTTTGTTACTTTAGCATGTATTAATGTTATGATACTGATTTTGGATAGATTCAGGGTGATTTAAGGCTGAGTCGAGCGGCAAAGGCATCGCAGAGTAGATTTTTGTCCGATTCGAGGTAAGTAACTATTATAAATCTAGACCTGAGGGTATGAAACCATGGAATTTCGTACTATTTTGATAAACAAGGTGACACACATGCTATGTGTTTTAGAAATGATTCTGTTAACTTGGATTGAATGCCATGTTTGGGGCCTTGCGTCGTACTGTTTGGACCCTCAGGGGTATTTTACTACTATCCTGACAATGTTTTGATAGAAAGCATATCCTCAGTCATGATTTATGCCTGTTTATTATTTAATTTTGTTGATCTCTTTATTTTAAATATATGAAAGTTGTTTTGGGTTGAGTCCCCTGAGTTTTGTACTGAAATGCCCGAGTAGCTTTGTGAGTTTGATGATTGAATGAGGCCGAGGGTCGGATTGTGAGGAAATATAAGGATCGGGCTGCACGCCGTAGCAATATATTGGATCGGGTTGCACGCCGCAGCGATATTGGGTCGGGCTGCACGTCGCAGCGATATAGAGCTTGGGTTGTAGGAGCCCCTCCAGAGTCTGCACACCCCCAGTGAACGCAGTCGACTATATATTTATGGATCGGGCTGCACGTCACACCAGTTATTATATTGTACCTACTAAGTGTGAGTACCTAGTGCTGATTGATGAGTGATTAGGAGGACTGAGTGACTAAGATGCTTGCCCGAGGGGCTATATATATGAGTGAAACTTCGCTCGAGGGGCTTGTTTATGAAATTATTGTTTTCACTCTACTTTATACAGAGCCTCTATTGAAAATGTTAAACAAATGATTTAAACGACTTCCGTTGAAACTGGAGTTTTACGAGATACTCTTAATTTAAATACTGATCTGATCTTGTTATTTTCACTGAGGTTTTAATGTTGTGAAATTTATGTGATTCTAAATGCTCGTCAGTGCACTCAGTAATTATTTATATTTGTTACTTACTGAGTTAGCGTACTCACATTACTCCATGCACCTTGTGTGCAGATCCAGGTGTCAAGGCATTCGAGTGAGTGCTGATCACCTTTTCTGAGTATCCTGGAGTTAGCGAGGTAGCTGCACGGCGTCCGCACCCTTATTTTTCTCCTTCCTGTCTTTTAGTATTTATTTTTATTAGACTCATCTTTTATTGAGTAGACAGTATTAGACTTGTATTCTAGTTTCTCATGACTGGTGACTCCGAGATCGGGCAGTGTTTTAATGTTTTACATATTTCTGCTTGTTTTGAAATGATTAAACGGAAGATTTATGATAATATCTGATTAGTAAATGGACTAAGGAAAAATATCTTTTATGCTATAAATAACTAATCGTCTAGCCTAGTACTATGATAGGAACCATCACGGTTGGGTTGGTTTTGGGTCGTGATAAGTTGGTATCAGAGCCTAGGTTACATAGGTCTCACGAGTCATGAGCAGGTTTAGTAGAGTCTTGCGGATCGGTACGGAGACGTCTGTACTTATCTTCGCGAGGCTGCAGAACCCTTTGGAAAATCTCACATTCTTGAATTCTTGTCGTGTGAATCTGTTGGTTCTGGTAACTAAACTTCTATTGTTTCAATCTCTCACAGATGGTGAGGACATGTGCCACCGGGCAAGATAATCAGCCACCAGTGGGACCCATGAGGGGTCAAGGCCGCGGTTGAGGTTGTGGTAGGGGAAGAGGTGCAGCCGGCATAGTAGTCGGGGCAGTATCAATAGACCCGCCCATTATTCCAGATCGGTTCCCAGCCGTAGATATTCCAGCGGGACCAGCCCAGGCATCGGCAGTGCCTATTGTTATTTCGGTTCCTCAGGACACCTTGGCTCAGATTTTGACCGTGTGCACCAGTCTTGCGCAGGCGGTAGCTGTTTCTTCTACAGCCGTTACTTCTCAGATTGGGGGAGGCACTCAAATTCCTGCCGCATACCTAAGCAGGTTGTTCAGGGACTTCAGACACCGGGGGCAGCCCCAACCCAGCCAGTTGCACCTATTTAGGATTTTGTGACTCCCGTCATGCCAGATCACGAACAACGTAGGTTAGAGAGGTTTTGTAGACTTTAGCCTCCGACCTTCAACAGCGCAGAAGGCGAGGATGCCTAGGGTTTCTTAGACAGGTGTCAGAGGATTCTACGTACAATGGGAATATTGGAGACCAGTGGGGTCTCGTTCACTACTTTCTAGTTTTCAGGAGCTGCCTTTACTTGGTGAGAGGCTTATGAGAGGTGTAGGACTGTTGGTGCAGCGCCCCTTACCTGGCAGTAGTTCTACGCTCTCTTTTTGGACAAGTATGTGCCACAATCCCGCAGGGTGGAGCTGCGCAGACAGTTCGAGCAGTTGCGTCATGATGATATGGTTGTGACGCAGTATGAGATGAGATTTTCTGAGCTAGCCCGTCATGCTGTTTGGTTGGTTCCTACAGAGATAGAGAGGATCAGGAGGTTGGTGGATGGCATCACATATCAGCTTCAGATTCTTATGACTAGAGAAAGGGTGTCGGGTGCTACTTTTGAGAAAGTTGTTGATATTGCCCTAGATATTGAGTGAGTTAGTTTGTTGCCAAGAGCGAGAGGAGAGGGAGGCGAAGAGGCCTCGGGGATTCGATAGTGTTCTCTCCAGAGGTCAGTTTCATCATAGTAGAGGCCGCCCACTTAGGCTTGCTCAGCCAGCTCAGCCAGCTTATAGTGATGCATCATCAGGGCATGGTTCCCGCAGTTTTCATCCGAGTCGCTCATCATTCAGTTCCCTTCCAGCCTCGAGCTCATTCCATATATCATCAGTTCAGGATTCCTCTATGCTAGGTTCTTCTATCAGTTATCTGATGCTAGGGGTTCCCTTCAGTCCCCGTCCCCCGCACCAGGAAGTTGATGCGAGTATGGAGAGATTGGGCATATGAGGAGGCAGTGTCCTCATCTTCTAGGGGGTCCATCTCAGCAGAGGGGTCAGCCCTCGACTTCATCTCTAGTTACTTCACCACCCGCCCAGGTAGCTAGGGGTGGAGGTCAGGCAGCTAGAGGTCGCCCAAGAGGGGGAGGTCGATCAGGTGGAGGCTAGGCCCGTTTTTATGCACTTCCAGGCATACCAGATGATATGGCCTCGGATGCTGTGATTACAAGTATTATTTCAGTTTGTCACCGAGATGCCTCAGTCTTATTTGATCATTGTTCCACATATTCCTATGTTTCTCATATTTTTCAAATTTTCTAGATATGCCTTGTGAGTCCTTAGTTACATCTGTTCATGTGTCGACTCCGGTGGGCGATAGTATTGTTGTGGACTGTGCGTATCAGTCATGTGTGGTGTCTGGAGACCCGAGTGGGTCTGTTATTGCTTAGCATGGTTGAATTTGATGTGATATTGGGCATGGATTGGTTATCTCCATGTCATGTTGTTCCAGATTGTCACGCTAAGACCGTGACCTTAGTGATATCGGGATTTCAGAGAGTTGAGTCGAGAGGTTCCATAGATTATGTGCCTAGTAGGGTGATTTCATACCTAAAGGCTCAGCGCATGGTGGAGAGAGGGTCTCTATCTTACTTAGCTTTTGTGAGGGATGTCAGTGTTGAGACTCCCACTATTGATTATGTTCTTGTGGTCCGTGATCTTTCGGACGTGTTCCCTGCAGACTACCGGGCATGCCGTCGACAAGGATATTGATTTTGGTATTGATTTGGTGCTAGTCACTCATCCTATTTCTATTCCACTATATCGTATGGATCCGACGGAGTTGAAGGAATGGAAAGAGAAGCTTCAGGAACTCCTAGATAAGGGCTTTATTCGGCCTTGTATATCACCTTGGGGTGTACCAGTGTTATTTGTGAAGAAGAATGATAGTTCCATGAGAATGTGTATTGACTACAGGTAGTTGAACAAGATTATAGTCAAGAATAAGTATCATTTTCCTCGTATCGATGATTTATTTGACTAGCTTCAGGGAACTAAGGTGTTCTCTAAGATTGATTGGAGATCCGAGTATTATCAGTTGAAGATTAGGGATTCAGATATCCCAAGACAGCTTTCTTGACCCGTTATGGCCATTATGAGTTCTTGGTGATGCCTTTTGGGCTGACCAATGCCCCAGCAACGTTAATGCATCTGATGAACAATGTATTTTAGCCATATTTGGATTCTATCGTTATTGTGTTCATTGATGACATCCTGGTGTACTCTCGTAGCCAGGAGGAGCATGCTAGGCATTTGAGAGTTGTCTTGCAGAGATTGAGGGAGGAGAAGCTTTATACAAAATTCTCCAAGTGTGAGTCTTGGCTTGGCTTCGTAGCTTTCTTGGGGCACGTGGTGTCCAATGAGGGTATTCAGGTAGATCCGAAGAATATAGAGGCGGTGCAGAGTTGGCCCAAGCCGTCCTCAGCTATAGAGATTAGGAGCTTCCTTGGTTTGGCGGTCTATTACAATCGCTTTATGAAGGGATTTTCTTCTATTGCTTCGCCCTTGACCAAATTGAGCCAAAAGGGTGCTCCGTTCAGGTGGTCAGACGAGTGTGAGGAGAGCCCACAGAAGCTCAAGGCTGCTTCAACCATAGCTCCAGTGTTAGTTTTTCCATCAGCTTCAGGTTCTTATAATGTGTATCCTGATGCCTCTTATATAGGCATTGGTTGTGTTTTGATACAGGAGGGTAGGGTGTTATCCCACGGCTTGCGCCAGTTGAAGACCCATGAGAAGAATTATCCGGTGCATGATCTTGAGTTAGCATCAATTGTTCATGCCTTGAAGATTTGGCGTCATTATTTGTTTGGGATTCGTTGTGAAGTTTTTACTAATCATCGGAGTCTGCAACATCTATTTAAGCAGAACGATCTCAATTTTTGATAGTGGATATGGTTGGAGCTTCTCAAGGACTGTGATATCACTATTCTATACAATCTAGGGAAGGCCAATGTAGTGGTCGATGGCTTGAGTCACCGAGCAAAGAGTTTGGGGAGTCTAGCATATCTTCCAGCAGTAGAGAGACCTTTAACACTTGATGCTTAGGCCTTAGCGGGCCAACTTGTAAAATTGGTTATATCAGAGCCTAGTCGGGTATTGGCTTGCGTAGTCTCCAGGTCTACTCTTTATGACCGTATCAAAGAGAGCCAGTATGATGACCCACACTTGCTTGTTCTTCAGGATAGGGTTCGGCGAGGTGATGCCAGGGATGTAGCTATTGGTGATGATGGGGTGATGAGGATGCAGGATCGGATATGCGTGTCTAATGTATGGGATTCGGGATTTGATTCTTGAAGAGGCCCACAGCTAACAGTATTCCATCCATCCGTGTGCCGCGAAGATGTATCCGGATCTTAGACAACACTATTAGTGGAGGCGGATGAAGAAAGATATTGTTGGATTTGTAGCTCGGTGTCTCAACTATCAACTGGTCTAGTATGAGCACCATAAGCCAGATGGATTACTTTAGAGGTTGAATATTCTAGAGTGGAAGTGGTAGAGGATCACCATGGACTTTATAGTTGGCTCCCACGGACTTCGGGGAAGTTTTATGCTAGTTGGGTTATTGTGGATCAGCTGACCAAGTCTGCGCACTTCATTCCTGTTGGTACTACTTACACTTCGAAGCGGTTAGCTGGGATTTATATCCGAGAGATTATTCAGCTACATGGTGTTCTAGTTTCCATCATTTCTGATAGAGGTACTAAGTTCACATTGCAGTTTTGGAGGGCTATGCAGTGGGAGTTGGTTACACAGGTTGAGTTAAGCACAACTTTTCACCCTCAGACGGACGGACAGTCCGATTGCACTATCAAATATTGGAGGACATGTTGAGCACTTTTATCATCAATTTTGGGGGTTCATGGGACCTGTTTCTACCACTTGCGGAGTTTGCATATAATAATAGTTATCAGTCGACTATTCAGATGGCTCCGTATGAGGCTTTATATGGGAGGAGGTGTAGATCTCCGGTGGGTTGGTTTGAGTCCGGTGAGGTTAGGCTTTTGTATACAGATTGGTGTAGGATGCTTTAGACAAGGTGAAGTTGATTCAGGAGTGGCTTCACACGGTGCAGTCTAGGCAGAAGAGCTATGCGGACAGGAAGGTCCGTGATGTATTTTTCATGGTTGGGGAGAAGTTTCTGCTGAAGGTGTCACCCATGAAGGGTGTTATGCGGTTTGGAAAGAGGGACAAGTTGAGCCCCCGGTTCATTGGGCCTTTTGAGGTACTTCAGAGGATCGGTGAAGTGTCCTACAAGCTTGCCTTGCCACCCACCTTGTCAAGTGTGAATCCATTATTTTATGTTTCCATACTTCAGAAGTATGTTGGTGACCCGTCCCGTGTTTTGGACTTTGGCACGGTTCAGTTAGAGGGTGGTATGACTTACGATGTGGAGCCAGTGGCTATTTTGGATCAGCATGTCCGAAGGTTGAGATCAAAGGGTACATCTTCAGTTAGGGTGCAGTGGAGAGAGCAGCCGGTGGAGGAGGCTACCTGGGAGACTGAGCGTGAGATGCGAAGCAGATATCCACACCTATTTGAGACTCCGGGTATGTTTCGAGACTCGTTCCAGGACGAATGTTTGTTTAAGAGGGGGAGAATGTACCGACACGATCGGTCGTTCCGAGAGTTTCATCCCTGTTTACTACATCTCTACTTCATTATATGTGGTTCAGCCTTATAATGTTGTGTCAGGTCGGTTGGCACAGGTTCGGAGTGATTTTGAAGTGGAACGAGACACCTAGTCTCTTAAGTTGGTTATTTAGTTGGAAAAGTCGACCGGAAGTTGACTTATGCGTAAACAATCTCGGAATTTTGTTTTTGTGGTTCGGATAGCTTCGTTCGTTGATTTTGGACTTAGGAGTGGGTTCGAAATGTTATTCAGAGGTTTGTGGTAGAATAAGGCTTGAATTTGTGAAATTTGGCAGATGGGGACCCCAGGTTATTGGTCTACGCGTTCGCGAGGAGTGGGCCGCGTTCGTGAAGTTTAAAGAAGGTAAAGCATCGCATTCGCGAACCTATGGTCGCGTTCGTGAAGAGTAAAGTGGATGGGCATTTGGTTTGACCTACGCGAACGTGAGAGGACGGTCGCGTTCTTGAAGAACAAAATCAGGGCAACAGTATTTAATTCCAAAATCGAGGGTTTTATTTTATAATTCCAAAATTCAATCGAGAGCTCGGGAGAAGGCGGTTTTAGAGAGGATTTTAAGAGAAATGATTGGGGTAAGTGTTCTTCGCGTAATTTTTGTTAAATTACATGATTTTACCTTGATTTTATTATCTAAATTGGGAATTTCGGGTGAAAATTTGGAGAAAAATAGAGGAGAATTGGGGAGTGGATTTTGGAGATTTGGATGGCCATTTGATGTCGGATTTTAATGAAATTGATATGGGTAGAATTGTGAGTGAATAAGGATTTTAGTTTTGTAATGTTTGTCGGATTCCGAGACATGGGCCGAGGGGTCGGGTTCGTCCAATTTCGGGATTTTTTATTTACTTTGATAATTTTCGCGTGGGATTTGTTCCTTTAGCATGTATTAATATTATGATACTGATTTTGGATATATTCGGGGCGATTTGAGGCCGAGTCGAATAGCAAAGGCATCGCGGAATAGATTTTTGTCCGGTTCGAGGCAAGTAACGATTGTAAATCTAGACCTAAGGGTATGAAATCCCATAATTTCGTACTATTTTGATAAATAAGGTGAGGCACATGCTAGGTGATGGGCGTGTGTGAGTGAAACCGTAGGCATTGTGACTTGGTCCATCCCGTGGCAACTGTACAGTTTCATGTTTTGATAAACTCTATATATATATAATATCTGTGTGTTTTAGAAATGATTCTGTTAACTTGGGTTGAATGCCATGTTTGGGGCCTTGTGTCGTACTGTTTGGACCCTCAGGGGTCTTTTACCATATCCTCACACTGTTTTGATAGGAAGCATATCCTCAATCATGATTTATGCCTGTTTATTGTTTAATTTTGTTCATCACTCTATTTTAAATATATGAAAGTTTGTTTGGGTTGAGTCCCTGAGTTTTGCACTGAAATGCCCGAGTGGCTCTTGAGCTTGATGACTGAGTGAGGCCGAGGGTCAGATTGTGAGGACATCTATGGATCAGGCTGCACGCCGCTGCATTTTATATATATATATATATATATATATATATATGGATCGGGCTGCACGCCGCAACGATATATTTGATCGGGCTGCACGCCCCAGCGATAATGGGTCGGGCTGCACGTCGTAGCGATATAGCTCTTGGGCTGTAGGAGCCCCTCCGGAGTCTGCACACCCACAGTGAGCGCAGTTGACTATATATTTATGGATCGGGATGCACGTCGCAGCAGTTATTATATGGTACCGATAAAGTGCGAGTACCGAGTGCTATGTGACGAGTGATTAGGAGGCTTGAGTGACTGAGAGGCTTGCCCGAGGGGCTACATATATGAGTGATACTTCGCCCAAGGGGCTTGTTTAAGAAATTACTTTTTTCCCTCTACTTTTATACTGTTTCCACTGCACATAGTCTTTAGTTATAATTGTTACTTACTGAGTTGGCGTACTCATGTTACTCCTTGCACCTTATGTGTAGATCCAGGTGACTAGTGACTCCGAGATCGGGCAGTGTTATAATGTTTTACACATTTCTGCTTCTTTTGAAATGTTTAAATGGAAGATTTATTATAATATCTTATTAGTAAATGAACCAAGGAAAAAGGTCTTTTATGCTATAAATAACGAATCGGCTAGCCTAGTACTGCGATAGGCGCCATCACGGCCGGGGTGGTTTGGGGTCGTGACAGAAAGAAACCTTACTCGTCTCCGTTATGCCCATAGTTCGGAGGATACGATGACACTCCTCAGAAAACCCTAGGCGCCCTCTGAAGCTAATCCGACGAAAGTGGGTGGGTGGTACTTCTTGTACCTCTCACGCCTGAGCTACTCTGCCTCAGAAGCAGCTACACTGGTCTCATGGTGAACCAGAGCCACTGTGGCATAGGAATAAACTCTGGGGCCTGATCAACCTGGATCCTCTCCTTAGGAGTATGGGCTGCGGGAGTCGGTGCCCCTCCCCTGACCTGATATGTGGCAGGAGCTATCGGACTCATTCTAGCCTGAGCTAACATGTTGAACATGCTCATGAACTGAGCGAAAATCTCCTGGAGGGCTGGAGAAGCAATAGGAACCTTCGGGGTCGGCCCTCCAGCTGGAGTGGCTGCGGGCTCCTCTGTTGCAGTTTGCGCCGGTGCTCGATCTGCACCGCGTGGTCTTCCTCTACCCCGACCCGACCTCTAGAGACTCTGGCAGGGGGCTTGGGTTCCCGATCATCAGATCACCCCGTGTGTGTCCTCACCATCTGTGAGAAGAATAGAATAGAAAGTATTAGAATTTGATGTCAATAATTCGCACGACAAGGAAATCAAAGTAGTATGATTGTTTCTTAACAGTTGTATAGCCTCCTGAAGATAAGTATGGATGTCTCCGCACCGATCCGCGAAACTCTAATAAACCGGCCTATTTCTGACAATGCGTATAAACCTAAAGCTCTGATACCAACTTGTCACACCCTCTTTTTCCCCTTCCGAAAGACGTCGTGATGGCACCTAGTCGCTACGACTAGGTAAGCCTATTAACATTGAAATAACTGAAAATAAGGAATATAAAGGAACAACTACGCATCAAGAATGGATATATAAAAGTAAAATGTCGCTAGGAATATACAAGCTAAACCAATTTGCCAATTTATGCACAACATTTCCCAAAACCCGGAACTATGAGTCACAAGCTCTACGAAATCTATCTACAGTTTGCTATACAAGGAGTTTAAGAAGTACAGGAGGGGAAACAAAGTAAAAGATAAAGGGGGACTCCAAGGATCTGCTAACGTGTGCAGATATACCATGAAGTCTCGAATGGCTGCTGCTACTGCACTAATACTGAGGCAGTCGAGAGGTACCCGGATCTACACACGGAAAACATGTGCAGGAAGAGCGTGAGTACACCACAATGGTACCCAGTAAGTGCCAAGCCTATCCTCGGTCGAGTAGTGACAAGGTCAGGTTAGGTCCCTACCGGTATAAATATAATGAAATAAGAAATAAAGATATGTATTACAGTAAAATAAATATGAAAATCTACAGGAATAGAAGCCAAAGGAAAGCCCTCAGCTCAAAACACAATAATAACAACAGGGGATCTCCCGGGATACCGTCCCGTAGTCCCAACCGTAAATGTGAAGGGGATCTCCTGGAATACCGTTTCGTAGTCCCAAAAGTAAATATGAGTGCTGGGGGATCTCTCGGAATAAAATTCCGTAGTCCCAAATTAAATATGCAATACAGTGGGATCTCCAGGAATACCGTTCTGTAGTCCCAAAGTAAATATGTAGTGCAAAGGTATCTCCCGGAAAAACGCTCTATATTCCCAAAGTAAATATGCAGTACAGAGGGATCTCCCGGAATAATGTTCCGTAATCCCAAAGTAAATATGCAGTAAGGGGATCTCCTGGAATAACATTCCGTAGTCCCAAAGTAAATATGTAGTACAACTAATATACACAACAGTTACCGCAAGAAAATCTACAGTTTACACTAAGTTCAAAATAAAATAAAAATAGGAAATTTCATTAAACATACTGCACTGAGTTCAAATAGACAGTCAAAACACGTAGGCGTGCTCTTCTAATCTAAATAGGATAGTTAGATATGCTAGTGTAGTTCAAACAAGGAAAAAACATGTATGATTTAGTGAAAAATAGAGTTTTACAACAAATAACCCATATACGTACCTATCACCTCACGTACGCGGCGCTTATATATCAAACAGAACCAACATTCTAAGGGGAAGTTCCCCCACACAAGGTTAGGAAAGCCACTTATCTGGAACCAAGCTCAACTCAATCTGAAACCACGCTCTTGCCACGAGTATCCAACTTCGAGTGGCCCAAATCTAATCAAATTAATTACATAACGTAAATATAGCTACATGTAACTATTTTAGCTAATGAAATAGAAGTTAAGGCAATAAAATAGGAAAACACCCAAAGGGCCTTCTGGGCCCACGTCTCAATATCGGGTAAAAGTTACCAATTAAGAACACTCATTCACTCACGAGATACATACAAAAATCATCTAAATCCGATATCTTATCCCACTCAAAACTCAGAAATTCGATTGGGGAACTTTTTTCCCATTTTCCTAATTTTTCAATCCAAATCCGAAATTAAATGGAGAAAATGACTATAGATTAATAAAATACAACCAAAAACAAGTTATGAATCGTTACCCCAAAGCTCTCTCTGAAAATCCCTCAAGATATTGCCTTCTCCCGAGCTCAAAAATCAAATTGTGAATATGAACCTCAATCCTCGATTCTACCCCTTTTCTGCCTAGCAATTTACGCATCTGCGGACCTCCTGTCGCCCCTGCGACGCCGCAGCCGCAAAAACTCCCTCGTAGGTGCGGAAATGACTTAAGGGATTGGGTCCGCATCTGCGAGCGAATGGCTACAATTGTGGGCCTATGTCCTCTCTTGCGGTCCTCTTCCGCACCTGTGGGTCCTTGGGCATATATGTGGGCATTGTAGATGCGAAAATTACTCGCACCTATGACCCCTGACATTCCTTCCCAATCCACATCTGCGCCTTGTCTTCTGCACTTGCGAGCCCGCACATGTGATCTCCTCTCCGCAGGTGCGAAACACCAGAAGCCAGAATTTCTTCAGCAACTTTCCTAAGTCCAAATTTCATCTGTTAAGCACCCGAAACTCATCAGAGGCCCCCGAGACCTCAACCAAACATACCAACTAATCCTAAAACACCATACGAACTTTTTCGATCTTTCAAACAACATCGAACAACATCAAAAACACGAAATTATGCACGGATTCTAAATTCTACAAACAACGCCAAAACATATCAAACCCCGTCCGAATGACTTCAAATTTTACACACAAGTCAAAAATGACACTACGGACCTACTCCTACTTTCGGAATTCCATTCCATGCTCGATATCAAAATTTCCAATGCTGACCAAAATCGCCAAAATTCTAACTTTCGCCAATTCAAGCCTAAATCTACTACGGACCTCCAAATCACATTTCGGACAATCACCTAACGGAGCTAACAGAACCATCAAAATTCAAATCCGAGGTCGTTACATGCAAGTCGACATCCGTTGAACTTTTCCAACTTAAGCTCCCAATTAAGAGGCTAGGTGTTTCAATTCGTTTCAAAAACTCAACACGAACCCTCCCGGCAAACCAAAATAGCAGAATAAGATAGAGGGAAAGAAATTAATAGGGGATCAGGGCTCTAACTCTCAAAACGACCGACCGGATCGTTACAATAAAGGGTAAAAATTATTCTTATGTGATTAAAGTTTTAAAATATAATGACAAAAGGCAGATGTAGAAAACCGAAATTTATGCGGAATCAGTTTTTGTGGGATTTTTCTTATCCGAAACAAGTTTGCCAACTTTTTTATAGTCTTTTATTTTCTTGACATATTGCATCCTTATTAGGGAATAGTAAAACCAACCAAACTAAGCTTTAAAATTAGAAATACCTACATAATAGTTATAAAAAATAGATATTTCATCCAGGAACATAGGCGAGAATGCTCTCCCCTTTAAATTTTTAAGTAGTATTATATTTATATTACATAGTTCAAATAAGAAAAAAATTTAAAAATAAAAATTTTTAAAAACTAAATATTAGAAATTCTTAAAAATTAGTTAAATAAAAAATAAATTAATACATAAAATTTAGTAAATTTTGAAGTCCTAATTATGAGGAAAAGCATTAAATGACTAATTTGGCTAGTGTGAAACATATTTTTAAAGGGTAAAAAAGACGAACGACATTTCGCTAAGGGATTTCATACTTTTAATTAGTATATAGATAGATTTAATTATAAATAGATATAGATAGATAAGTGCAATAGATTTTGTATTTTGGAGCAATCAAAGGAAAGAGAAATAACTAGTAGTTCAGGACTAAATGCAGCACATATCACTTCTGAATTACAAGCATATGAAAGTGAAACTACATATCATATCAGTTCAATCACTGTTTTTAACAACTTCTCAGCATGGGTTAGAGTGAGAAGCTCCCCCCCCCCCTCTCTACTTCCTCTATAGGTTATTTTTTCATCCACACATGGAATCAATTCTTCCATCTCCAACCCCCCATATACAAATGAGCTCACAAGTAATATCACAAAAGAGGACATCACTCCCTCCTAAAACTGATGCAACATCCTTCCAACAAATAACTCCGGGGGGGGGGGGGGGGGGGGGGGGACATAGTCCAAAGGAGCCAACCCACACCCCTACTCGCCCCTCTCTGTTTCCATCATCATCACATATGAAAATCATGAAAACCATGGAAACTAACTTAGATGGAGCTTGCAAAGGCAAAGGAATCAATAACCAACAGAACGGTGCAAAAAAGGCGTCCTTTTTGGACACATTAATCGTAAACAATGACCATAACTTGGATATTTGCCAAATAAAGGTGCAACACGATTTGAGCCCATATGAACATGACGATGAAACGGACAACTATCCTAACCCGGACCTCTTCATCCCAATCACCACTTCGGACAAGGAACATATATACAAAAACTGGAGAAACGCACTTATTATCAAAGTGTTTGGAAGAAGGGTAGGATACCAATTCCTCTAGAAGAAAATCTATGCAATATGGAAACCTACTGAACCCCTATCTCTGGTGAACTTAGGGTGTGACTATTACCTAGTAAAATTTGCTAAGGAGGAGAACTATAACAAAGCCCTACATGAGGGTCCATGGTTCATTGGAAACCAATTCCTCACAGTGAGAAAATGGGAACCTAGATTTGTGGAATCGCAAGATGCCTTAACATTCTCAGCCATATGGGCAAGGCTACCAGAACTACTGATGCGTGGCTACATTTCATGGTTTAAAATGTTATATGCCTTACATTTTATGTGTGTTGATGATAAAAGTACATTTTTTATGTGCATAATGGAGTCTATTTCATGTGTAGGTGAATTGGAGATGGAAGCCGAGCTAAATGGATGCAAATACGTCAAAAATACGCTCAAGGGGCGAAGAGGAGTGCATCGAGCTCTAGCCGGGCGTTTGAGCCATAAGGCGAGGCCTAGCCTAGCATTATCCAGGCGCCAGAGCCCAAACGCCAGCCCTAGCCTGGCGTTATCCAGGCGCAAGAGGCCAAACTCCAGCCTTGGCCAGGAGTTATCCAGGCGTTTGGCATGTAATGCCTGGCCCCTGATACTGTCAAATTCGAGTTTTAAAGAGTTTTAAGTGTTTCCCGGTTGGAATAGAAGTCTCCCACACGTTTAGGGTGTATCCCAAACATATACATAGACCCAATAACACAACATGAAAGGAGGAAGCCATTAAAGTGAAGACAAGCATGTGGATTACTACTTAGCAAAATAGAAACACTGATTTTTATCTCCTTATTTCATTACTCTGTAATTCAATTATGCAAGTTATTCTAGAATTGATTCTTATGAATATGTGTAGCTAATTTTCTTAATCTAGGGTTTTGGTGGAACCCGGTGGGGGATAAACTTATGGTCATATTAATATAGTTTGATTGATTGTTCATATCTTTTTGTTCAACTACGTTCTTGTTGTAGTTAATTCAATGGCCATCAATTAGCTATGCCTATTTAGTATGTATCTACTTGAGAGAGAGTACATAGTTAGGTAATTGATTGAACAACACCACTCGCAGAGTATAGACGAAAGTCATAACCGAGGGTTTAGAAGTTGGATTAGAAATAATGATACTTCGGGTGCAATCTAAAGTAAACTGTAATGCAATCTAGCTAGTGTAACTTGAAAGAATGCGTCTAGTAAATTATTATAATTAATTGAGAGAGATTTATGGTAGATAGAGTGTTCATGATTGATAGAGATAATTAATCAAACTATAAGAAATATACGAGAAGTAAGTTCACCAACGGGGGAAACCATAACCTTAGACCTTTATCATAATTGTTTACAACACATTGTTAGTAATCGTTAGTTATTATTATTGTCTGCAGAACTAGTAAAACATCACCAATTAATATTAAAAAAAAGTCTTGAGAGAATTGATTGAGTAAAAGTTGCGTATTCTAAAGACTTGATTGATACGTTAATTCCCTGTGGGATCGGCTCTGGGCATAATACCCCGAATTATAATTGCAACGCCCGCTTAGTCTTTTATTAGACATAGTTGAGCGTGATCAAATTTTAGCGTCGTTGCCGGGGAATTAACGGTATTATCAATTGAGTTGGAAGAAATACAAAATTCTGAAATATAGTCAATTTTCTTCAAATTTTTGTTTATACATTGAAAGTTTAACGTTTGCTAACTTGTTGCACGTGTATACCTATAAACTCATCAATAACTAGTGAAGTAGTCGAAGCCTTATCAAACCCCGAGAATGTTTTCAAGGCCCTAAATCGGACCAACCGAAAAAGAAAAAAACAACCATCAATTTAACAAATTGAACCCGACATGGAAGATCAAAACAACAGGAACAATAATGGGGATGATGTGGTAGACCCAGTCGCTCAAATAGGCGCAGAGGCTCCTTTATATGACTGAGCGCAACCCACAGCTGAGAATTTGGCCACTGCGATACTGGTCCCTCAGATACATGCTGAGTCCTTCCAGATAACAAATAATATGCTGCACTTATTGCAGAACAAGGGACTATTCTCAGGGTCATACATCGAAGACCCCCAGCAGCACTTGAAAAACTTCCTATCAATTTGCAAAACACATAGGCAGCCTAACGTCACTCAGGAGGCAATAAAACTGTTGTTGTTTCCATTCTCAGTGATTGGCGCTACCCAGACTTGGCTAAACTCACTCCCCATCAATTCCATTACCACATGGGAGGAGTTAGTCAAATAGTTCATGAACAAGTTTCATCCACCCAACAAGACTGCTCAACAAATTGATGAAATCTTGAGCTTCAAACAGAAACTAGTTCAAACATTGAAAGAGACATGGGAACGATTTAAGGGGATGCTGGTTATCTATCCACATCATGGTATTCCAGAGCAGATGTTGGGGCAGCATTTTTATATGGGTTTGGCTGATACTGTTAAAGCAAATTTTGATGCTTCGGCTGGTGCAACATTCTTGAGCAAAACATGGAGAGAAAGTCAAATCTTACTTGATAAAATGGCACATAATTCAGGGTGGACAACAAGGAATGCACCCATTACTCTTGTAGTTCACTCAGTACCATTCGATCCATCTAATACTATTGCAGAGAACGTAGCCACCTTGATAACACAGATGAGTATACTTACTAAGAAGATGGAGGAATCAGAACAAAATCAGTAGGTACACATTGTAGACACGACCAATGAGGGCTTATGCACATCTTGCATTAGTCAACCACTTGGTAATCACTGGAATGCAGAATGTCATCACCCTCATTATCTAGAAAATATGAATTATGTGTCGAATTATGGAAGCCAAAGACAAGGGGGCAAAACTAGGGTCAGCAAGTTCAACCATATAGACCACCCCACCAACAGCAAAACAGTGGAAATATGGGTGTCAGGGGACAACAAGGTAATGCAGCACTGTATCAGAGGCCACAAGGTTAGAACCATCAGAATCAACAACAAGCATACTAACCTCTTCAGCATCAACATGGGGGAAGGTAAGAAGATGGGCTTTCCAGGTTAGAAGCTATGATGCAGCATGTTATTGGGTCAAATGCCAAAATCAGTGAGAGAGCAGATGTACATGATGCAGCTATTAAAAATATTGAAGTACAGCTGGGCCAGATATCTATGGCAGTGAATAATCGTCATCCTGGAACTTTACCTGCAGATACGCAGGTAAATCCTATGGGCCAGGGCCCAAGGCAGCTGATGGCAGTGACTCTCCGCAATGGCAGGGACTTAGACTTGGAACTGGAGAGAGCTCGTGAAAGCAGGCAGGCTGAGACACCGGTACCCAAGCAGATTGAACTTGATGATTCAGCAAATTTGACCAAGGTAACAGTGCAACCTACTGATTTTGTGATATTAGACTGCAAAGTGGATGAGGAAATTCACATAATCTTGGGAAGGTCATTCCTGGCCACAGGCAGAGCGCTTATCGATTGTGAGACTGGTGAACTTAAAATGAGGCTCAATGATGAAGAATCACTTTCAACGTGCAGAAATCTATGAGGCGACCTAGTGAGTTCGCCAGATGCTCTCTTATTGATGTTGTGAATGTGATCTCCGAAAAAGATGATGTATCCCTGACTGTTGGGGACCCTTTGGATGAATGTTTGATGAATTTAGATGATATGAACGGTGAAGAACTGGCAGATCGGGTGTTATCATTTGAGGTAAAAGGGGTATGGCCAAAGGCTCTTGAGTTTGAGTCACTATACGTAGAGGAAAGAGAGAACTCGCCGGCCAGGCCATCTATTGAAGAACTACCCAGGTTGGAACTGAAATCAGAGGATGCTTATGTGGTAGAAAAGATACTAGAGTTAACCAAGGACATCGATGATACATACTTTGTTGAATTTAGTGCCATTATTGTTGAGGATGTTGGTACACACTCCAACCATTTTCTCATATTGTGTTTGGATGATGATATGCAAATAGAGTTATCCGAACCACCTGAGGAGTTGAGGGATAAAGAACAAGATGCCTACATTCTGGAATTCTTCTTGCCAGAAAGTAGGGAGTACACATTTCGTCGAAACGCCAAGAAGCGCAGATTACTACATTGTTTTATTGGGCCAGGCAAATTTGTTCCACCATCCCAGGAGCATGATCATAGAGCATATTCAAAACTTGGGATTCAATTCATAAGTTCAAAGTGGAGGCATAAAGTGATTCAAGTGGATGCTCGAAGGAGCAGGGGAAGCAAAACTAATGGAAAGGATGTCGACGCTACGTTAGTAGGGAGTTTCTGGCACCTTACTTTTATTTCTTGTTTTGTCTATATGTGATGCACTGAGGACACTGCATGATTTAAGTGTGGGGTGTTGTACATATTTGTTGTGATTTGTTGTGTTTAGTGTGCTTTCTTGTNATGGATCTCTTAGACAGTTCTCTTGAGGGAAGTAAGTCTAACGAAAATACCAAAAAGATTTTTTTTTAGGTAGTGTATTAATTTCCCCTTGGTTTTTCTTTGGACCACGATTCGTTTCCAAGGGTTTTTAATTGAACCGGGTGTAGGTAGTTTTTAATTTTTAGGAGTAGGAATTACATGGTTGAGGGCTTAATCGTAGAAATATCTCGGAACGTCATGATGCCTTGAGAATAGTCAGTACTTTGGTTCTGACGCTTAGGCTCAATTTTTTTACTCCGAGATAAATACCTTAAATCGTGGATTCTTAAATTTTCTTAACTATGTTGGCTGGAGTGTCGTGATAGATCTGGTCCTGAGTGAGTTATGTGCCATGTGTGTGTGAGATTTGTATGTTATTCTGTGCATTGCATTTGATGTCTAGAACTTTCCCTGTGTGTGTGCAAAGCGAAATAGTAGTTTTGTTCAGTCTTGGAAGTGATATAGGCGTTTCTTTGTTGAGACAGATAATTATATTTTACCCAACTAAAATTGTTATGTATCGTAGTTAACCCCGTTGAGCATATAATCCTGTTTCTTTGGCAACCACATTACAACCCATACCCCTTTATTTGAATCGATCTTATATTTGAACCTTGTCACCTCTCGTAAGCACTGGAAATGCGATGAAATATGAAAAAAATTAAAGTGTGGGGTGGTAGGTTGGTTTTTGAGAGGAATAATTTACATAAGGAGAAAGCGTGCACTGTTTTGAAAAAGTAAGTCACTTAGAAGAAAAGAAAAAGAGAAAAAGAAGAAGAAAAAAGAATAGTTGTATAGTTGAAAAAAGAAGTGTATATAAGATCGATTCAAATAAAGGGGTAAGGGTTGTA
>ML389301.1:155468-218558 GCA_005239525.1 Nicotiana knightiana
TGTATGTGTTGCATAGGTTGAGTCCTTTTTTTATAACCTTCCAGGTGTGAGAACCTTTGCTTGTGTTGTCCTTAAGATTATATTTACTAGCTATAGTTCTAACCCAGAGGGCTTCCCCCCCGACCTTAAGGATCATATCAGTACATGCTTCTCGATGAAAAATACGAATAACTTTGGCAAATACTTGGGTTTTCCCATCCCTAATAATGCCCCTAAAAAGAAAGATTCCCAATTCATTCTAAACAGAATGAACACCAGACTAAAATGATGGAAAAGTAAGTTTCTCACAATGGCTGGTAGGACAACTCTCATCAAAGCAACCTTAGCCGCTATTCCTAACCACGTCATGCAAATATACGATCTCCCAAAATCAACCCTTAATAAAATAGAAACTATTCAGAGAAATTTTCTCTGGGGGCAGTATGAAAAGTAAGAAAAAATGTCATCTAGCTCGATGGAGCATAGTCACCATGCCAAAAAAGCAAGGGGGACTGGGCATTCCAAACACACACTAGAAGAATTGTGCATTCAACGCAGGTCTAGCCTGGAGGTTTAAAAATGAGCAGGAAGCCCTCTGGGTTAGAACTATAGCTAGTAAATATAATCTTAAGGACAACACAAGCAAAGGTTCTCACACCTGGAAGGTTATAAAAAAAGGACTCAACCTATGCAACACATACAGCAAATGGTAGTGGGAGACGGGAAATCCATCAACATATGGCATGACAGGTGGATTAATCAAATGGGCCCCCTTAGGAAATATATCCAAGGACCAATTCCTACCATGATAGAGAACCAAAGCCTAACCTACATTATTAAGAATGGAACCTCTGATATCAGTAAGATCCCCTTTGATCTTCCTTCATACATTGTTACAAAAATAAATAGCACCTACATTAAACAGTCCCTACCTCTTAATAATTCACATGTATGGGATTCTCTAGGCCAGAACTATTTTTCCATCAAGGCCGCATATGAAACTATCTCAAATAATGCTCTCAACAACAAAAAGGATGTCACCTGGCTCTGGAAAACTAACACCCTAAATAAACTAAAATACATCCTATGGTTAATATTATGGGATAGATTACCCACAAAACATATGTTAGCAAAGAGAGGAATATGCTCTGACAATACATGTAGAATTTGCCATAAAGAGCATGAGAACGTAGAACACATCCTTTTCTACCGTACTTATTCAAAGGATATTTGGGCCCAATCAGAAATTTACCCCTGTTTCACTTATAATACAAACGAGAAAGGGATCTTATTTAATTGGCTAAATCAGCAACTTGCCTCTTCAAAAAGATTCAATAATAAGCTCCTTTGGGCTGACCTTTTCCCCTTCCTCCTCTGGTATATCTGGAACTACAGGAACGGATCCATATTTCAGGGAAAAAAAGCTCCCCCATCGATAAGCCAACATATTAATAGAACGATCAAATTCTTTTTTCAAGCAAAGAATCTTGGCCTAAAACCCCATAAAAGAACCATATTTGTCAAATGGGAACCCCCCGACCCCAACTTTTACAAACTTAACATTGATGGCTCTTGCTTAGGCAACCCAGAAATAGGAGGAGTAGGAGGGGTATTTAGAGATGATAGAGGCCATTGGATCCTGGGGTTCAACATGAAAGTTTCCCATGCTACTAATATATTTATGGAAATATTGGTGCTTCTTAATGGGATCAAACTAGCTCTTAAGGAAAATCTATTACCCTTAGTAATAGAAACTGATTGTTTAGAGTTGATTAAGCTTATGAACTCAAAAAATTATCTCTATCAAAACTCGATTGATGATTGCAGGTACCTATTGCAAAAGGCGTGTGATCCCCACTTGAAGCATGTGTTTAGAGAAGCTAATGGAGTAGTGGACCAATTAGCTAAAAAGGATTGTATCCTGGACACTTTTTGTTTTTGCAAACTTATGCTATTCCCCCCACTTTTATTAATCATATACTGGACAGGAACATTCTAGGCACCATGTTACCTAGATTCATCCCGTGTTGTAATATCTAGATTGTACCTTTTGTTTGAATAAAATCTTTCATTACCAAAAAAAAAAAAAAAAGTTCAATCACTCAAGTGAACATATTGTAATCTTTTTTATTATAACAAAAATTGCAACAAATGAACAACTCTTATTGTCTACAAGATAAAAAGGCTAGATTTTTATTACGAAGATCAGTGACGGCTTAACATAGTAGTGACCTAAAGCAAAATTTGTAAGGAGGCATATATATATATATATATATATATACACTTTCTAATTTTTTATAAAAAGGGATTTATACCTTCCTAAACACTATTTGAAACTTTATTACCCTTCCTACTTAAGTTTCAATTTAGTTACATGGTCATATATAATTTACCAATTATATACAAATATGTTTTAAATGAGTATCCCTTTATATTTGGAATTGAATAAGGAATATCAGTTATTTCCTTATCAATATATACTTGCCCACTCTCTCTCCGTCTCCCCATCTTCGTCTCTCTCTCTCCGTCTCCCCATCTTCGTCTCTCTCTCTCTATCTCACTATCTCTCTCTCCCCCTCTTTCTCTCTCTACTCTCCTTCTTTACTTTTCCCCCCAATTTTTCTTCATTTGATGTTCTCTGTTTTTTATGCTTTCTTGTTATATATAGTTTTTGTTACATCGCGCGTTTCTCGTATGATAAAGTTTCATCTTCAGTTAATTGACAGAGATGCGGGGGTAAGATTATCTTGAGATTAATGTATTTACGCCACTTTTGATAAAGATGGAAGGGTAACGTGGCAGCACCCCTCAAAATTCATGATGACTCTTTAAAGAACTGTAGTATGTGGCAAAATCAAAGACTATAAGACTTGGCATTCATTTCATAATGGAAAGCCAATATAAGTCTTGGAATATAAGAATCCAAGTGACAAACTTGCATCTGATGAGAAGAGAATTCAAAGAATTCAAGTGTAACCCCTCTTTGTCACTCTTAGCAGCCAACGTTCACCCAATGTTTTCCAACTTCAAATCATTCTTTAGAAAATTAAGTTCACTGCTGTAGTGAATATTTTCATTCTTCAACCAAAATCCAACGGGATTTCTTAGCACACTAGTAACGTGAGATTTTGCGATTCTAAGGGAGTACAGTTTAATCTTTTCCAAGAATATCATACGGAGTTTTCCCTGTTTCAGGTAGGTTAAGGCTACCCCTTCTTTCTTTTTGGCATGATCCAAATAATACAAGAGAAACGAGTAAAATATGCAACTTTCATACATGACTCTATTCATAGCAATAATAGGAGTGTCTATATTCTTGATTCCCCATATGAATTATTATTATATCATCTGTTCATGGTTCCCAGAAAAATACGTATTTGATAATGTTTATCCGAAAGGCATATTGATTATTTTGGCCTTTCAAGAAAATTTTATTAATGCATTGCTTATGCATTTCATGCATTTATACATGTACATTCACCCATGAACAGATGGCGTTACATACACATATATATGTATATTATATTTATATAGGATACGGGAAAAAAGTTACGGCGTTATATACGCATCACCACCTGATCAGTTTGTATACGTTGATGATTTGCCCACAGTGGCCGAGATGATATGATGAACCGTGTGTTCAGGCCCTTTTTAGATCTGTTCGTAATTTTCTTATCTACGATATATTGGTGTATTCTCGTTCAGAGACGGAGCATGCAGATCATTTTGCGTATTGTGCTCGGGATTCTACAAAAGGAGAAGTTGTATGCAAAATTCTCTAAATGTGAATTCTGGTTGAACTCTGTAGTTTTCCTTGGGCATATCATTTTGGGTGAAAGAAACTGAGTGGATACACAAAATATTGAGGCAGTAAAGACTTGACCTAGAGCCCTGACACCGACGAAGGTTCGTAGCTTGTCTGTTTGGCATGTTATTATAGGAAATTTGTAACGGAAATTTTGTTCTTTTAGCATCTTTAACCAAAGTGGTATGCAGTGTCTAGCTTGATGTTCCAGAATAACATAAGGAAATCTATGGTGCAAGTAAGTTAAAGGAACGTTGCGAATAAGTATAAATAGATATGTGTAGGTCGCAAGCTAAAGTATGGTAGAGCGACAAGGTTTGAGGAAGACACGAGGAAGGATGAGAAAAGATGAGTGAAAAGGTGACGTGAGTGGATATGTCCTTGGGGTTAAGCTCATAACAGAGCTGATGGTTTCTCTAAGTTATAGAAGGCTCAGTATAGCCTGAATGAACTCAAAGGAGTCTAAGACTAGTAACATTGGAATAGATGAAATACTGCCCTGGTAATGAAACGAGGGCGTAATTGTGATAAATAAAGGATGAAGTTTGGGCCTTCAAAGAGGGGAATTTCATGAATTGTAAAATATTAGATACCCATATAAGTTAACTCTGAAGGGAGCTAAGTTTCAATGGACTGATGCTTGCAAACAGAGTTTCCAGGCATTGAAGGATAGATTAACTTCATCACCGGTTCTAACGCTCCCAGAAGGGACCGATGGTTATGTTATATATTGTGACGCTTGAGGCATTGGATTGGATTGTGTCCGATGCAACATCGGAAAGTAATTGCATATGCTTCAAGGCAGTTAGGGAAGCATCAGGGGAAATATCCGACCCACAACCTCGAGTTAGCTACGGTTGTCCATGCACTTAAGATATGGCGACATTGTTTATATGGTGTTCATGTTGATGTATTTAGGGATCATAAGAGCCTGCAATATATCTTCAAGCAAAAAAGAGTTGAAATTGTGACATAGACAATGGCTTGAGTTATTGAAAGATTATGATGTTAACATTCTCTACTATCCAGGAAAAGCTAATGTTGTAGCAGATGCCTTAAGTCACCGATTCATGGGTAGCTTAGCACGTATAGAGGTCAAAAAAATCAATTAACTAGAAAGATTCATCAACTACCTTGTTTGGGGGGTTCGGTTAGTAGACCCTAGAAACGGTGGAGTTGTAATTCAGAACACTGCAAAGTCATATCTCATTGCTGAAGTAAAGGAGAGGCAATACGATGACCCAGAGTTGGTAAAGTTGAGAGAGCGAGTTCCGCAGCAGAAGAAGCCGTTGTTAGAACTTTAGGGAAACGGGGTTCTAAGATATAGGGGTCGTTTGTGTGTTCCAGATGTAACATGGCTATGAGACAGGATTATGTCAGAAGCATATTATTCGTGGTAGTCCATTGACCCTGGGTCAACGAAAATGTATCATGAAATTAAGGAGGTGTACTGGTGGAACGACATGAAGAAGAACATTGCTGAGTTTGTCACTTTGTGTCCTAGTTTCAAGCAGGTGAAGATAGAGCACTAGAAGCCCGTAGGGCTAATGCAGACTACAGAGATCCCAACATGGAAATAGGAGGCGATAAACATGGACTTTATCACGGGTTTACCTCGTTCTCATAGTAAGTTCGATTCCATATGGGTAATAGTCGATAGGCTCACAAAATCAGCTCATTTCCTACCAGTCAGATCTACATATACAGTAGAAGATTATGTAAAGTTATACATTAAAGAGATAGTGCGACTACACGGAGTACCAGTATCTATTATATCTAACTGTGGGGCCCATTTTACAGCACATTTTTGGAGGTCACTTGAGAGAGGTCTAGAAACTTAGATGAATCTCAGCACAACTTTTCATCCATAGACTGATGGACAAGCCGAGCACACAATTTAGACACTTGAGGATATGTTACGAGCATATGTATTGGATTTTAAGAGATGTTGGGGTGAACATCTACCTATTATTGAGTTTGCATATAATACCAGTTACCACTCCAGTATCCAGATGGCTCCGTACGAGGCTTTGTATGGGCGCAGGTGCAGATCTCCTATAAGGTGGTTTGATGTTGGGGAATCTGGGTTACACGAGCCAGACCTGGTTCAACAAGCCAATGAAAAACTAAAGCTTATTCAGGATCGACTGTTGAATGCTCAGAATCGTCAGAAGTCATATTCTGATATGCGGCGACGAGATTTAGAGTTTGGTGTTAATGATTGGGTATTCATAAAGGTGTCACTTATGAAGGGTGTGATGAGGTTTGGCTAGAAACGCAAACTTAGCCCACGATATATTGGGCCTTATAGGATCACTAAGAGAGTGGGCCAAGTAGCGTATGAGTTAGAATTTCCCTCGAAAATTGGATTCTGTCCATCCGGTTTTTCACGTATCTATGTTATGGAAGTACATTGGCGATCCTACCCGAGTGGTACCCACGGATGACGTACAAATTACAGAGGACTTGTCATACGAGGAAATTCCGGTTGCCATCCTAGACCGACAAATCCGCAACCTACGGAAAAAGGAGGTAGCCCCGTGAAAGTCTTTGGAGAAACAACAATGTGGAAGAAATGACTTGGGAAGAGGAGGAAGACATGAAGTCTAGATATCCCTACTTATTTCCTCCTCCAGAAAAGGGTCCGACTGATACATCACAACCTTAAGGTACGTGTATGGATTCTTATATCAGTTATTGTCATTGGTCATGTGAGGCCATTGTCATTACTGATGATTGTGGTCCTATGTGGGAGTTGATAGTAGTATTGTTACAAAGGTGACTTCTGCCAAATTCATATAGATCCCGGGGAGTTAAACGTTCGAGGACCAATGTTCCTAGGGGGGAAGGATGTTACATCTCGCGTTTCTCGTACGATAAAGTTTCGTCTTAAGTTAACTAACAGATACTCGGGGGTAAGATTATATTGAGATTAACGTATTTATGTTATTTATAACAAGAGATAAGTAAGTTCCATGAAAGGTAAAGGGTATACGAACTAAATAAAACGAGTTTCATGGAAGGTTGTCAATTTGGGATAAAACACGGTCCGAGCTATAAGATTTGATAATTATGGACTAGTACCATACAATGTACCATATGACCGTGATAATATGATGTATAAAGTATATTAAAAATGAATAGTATGTTTAGGTAGTTTGAAACAATTCTAAATTATGCAGGTCATTGATTAATTATCGGGTAGCGGGATATTACCTAATCAAATTAATTGAAAATTTTTGGATAAAGATGGAAGGGTAATGTGGCAGCACCCCTCAAAATCCATGATGACTCTTTAAAGCATTGTAGTATGTGGCAATATGAAAGACTATAAGACTTGGCATAAATTTAATAATGGAACGCCAATATAAGTCTTGGAATGTAAGAATCCAAGTGACAGACTTGCATCTGATGAGAAAGGAATTCAAAGAATTCAAACGTAACCCTTCTGTGTCACTCTTAGCAGCCAACGATCACCCAATGTTTACGAACTTCAAATCATCCTATTAGCAAATTAAGTTAAATGCGACAGTGAATATTTTCACTCTTCAACAAAAATCCAACGAGATTTCTTAGCACACTAGCAACGTGAGATTTTGCGATTCTAAGGGAGTATGGTGCAATATTTTCCAATAATATCATACAATTTTTTCCCTACTCCAGGTATGTTAAGGCTACCCCTTCTTTCTTTTTGGCATGATCCAAATAAGACAAATGAAACGAGAAAAATACGCAACTTTCATAAATGGTTCTATTCATAGAAATACTAGGGGTGTCTATATTATTGATTCCCCATATGAATTATTATTATATCTTCTGTTTATGGGTCCCAGAAAAATACGTATTTGATAATGTTTATCCGAAATGCATATTGATTATTATGGCCTTTCGAGAAAATTTAATTAACACATTGCTTATGCATTTCATGCATTTATACATGTACATTGACCCATTACCAGATGGCGTTACATACGCATATATGTGTATATTATATTTATATGGGATAGGGGAAAATATTTACGGCGTTATATAGCATCACCGCCTGATCAGTTTGTATAAGTTGATGATTTGCCCACAGTGGCCGAGATGATATGATGGGATACCCTCATAGGCTTGATGATGTTATGAACACATGAACCTATGCACGACATGACATTCATACGCATATGCATGACACTATAAGTAGTTCATGATTTACAGAGTTGTCCAGACTTACAGGTTGAGTCATGTACTCTATATCTCTTCCATGTCTTTTATGAACTTATTTAAGTGCCTTACATACACGGTACATTATTTGGACTGACGTCCCTTTTTCCTAGGGACGCTGTGTTTCATTCTTGCAGGTTCCGATAGACAGGTCGAGAGAACTCCAAGTAGGCTATCAGCTTAGCGGAAGATGTTGGTGCGCTCCATTTGCTCCGGAGTGGCTTGTTTGGTCAGTTCGATTTAGACATGTATTGTTTTGTATGGCGGGGCCCTGTCCCGACCTTGTGATATGTATGTACTCTTAGAGGCTTGTAGACAGATGTCATGCATACGGATGCTTGTATGGTCTTGTGGGCATATGTTTTGAGTTTACAATTGATCATGTTGGCCTTATAGGCCCGTATGTAAGTTTTTATATCAGGATGGGTCGTTCTATGTCAGGTATTTCCCCATGTTTTATTCTATTTATCTCACGATAGCCTCTCTGGCTCATTTACCCATATAGTATGATACAAAAGATACGTTACGTAGGTACTCAGTTGAGTAAGGTACCTGGTTCCCATTGCGGCTCATCGGTTTGGGTCGTGACAGTTTTAATGGAATCATTAATGGATTTCAATCGTTTTAACTTAGAAATTTCCTTTCATGTTGCACAATTGGTATTCAAATTAAAATTTTCAATCACTAAATTTCCAGACTGTTAGAGGTGGAGGTCAGGCCATTATAGGTCGAGGCCAGCCAGCTAGAGGTCGTCCTAGGGACGTGGTTCAGGGTGGTGGGCCCAGCTCCGATGTTATGCTTTTCCAGCCAGGCCTAAGGCTAAGTCATCTGACACTGTTATTACAGGTACTGTTTCAGTTTGCAATAGATATGCTTTAGTTCTATTTGATCCGGGATCTACTTACTCCTATGTGTCATCCTACTTTGCTTCATATTTGGTTGTGCCTCGTGATTCTTTGACTGTTCCTATGTATGTGTCCACATTTTTGGGGGATGATATTGTTATAGATCGTGTTTATCGTTCATGTGTGGTCACCATTGGGAGTCTTGAGACTCATGTAGATCTTCTACTTCTCGATATGGTCGAATTTGATGTCATTCTGGGTATGGATTGGCAGTCACCTTATGATGCAATATTGGATTGTCACTCCAAGACGGTGACCTTAGCTTTGTGAGGATTTCCTCGACTGGAGTGGAGAGGGACTTCTGGCCATTCTACCAGCACGGTTATCTCTTATGTGAAGGCTCGGCATATGGTCGAGAAAGGGTGTCTAGCTTATTTGGCATATGTCCGCAATTCTAATGCGGAGGTTCCTTCCATGGATTCAGTGCCAGTTGTTCGTGAGTTTCCAAAGGTGTTTCCTGCAGACCTGTCGGGGATGCCACCCGACTGGAATGTTGATTTCTGTATTGATTTGGCCCCGAGCACTCAGCCCATCTCTATTCCTCCATACCCCATGGTCCCGCCAGAGTTGAATGAATTGAAGGAACAATGGCAAGATTTTCTTGATAAGGGCTTGATTAGACCTAGCGTCGCACCTTGGGGTGCACATATGTTGTTTGTGAAGAAGAAAATGGATCGATGAGGATGAATATAGATTATCAGTAGTTAAACAAAGTCACCATCAAGAACAAGTATCCATTGCCAAGGATTGATGATTTATTTGATCAGCTTCAGGGTACCAAGGTGTTTTCGAAGATTGATTTGAGATCTGGCTACCATCAGTTAAGGATTAGGGCATCTGATGTCCCTAAGACAACTTTTCGGACTCGCTACGGGCATTATGAGTTTCTAGTGATGTCCTTTTGGTTGACAAATGCCCCAACAATATTCATGGATTTGATGAACCGATTGTTCAAGCCTTATTTAGACTCCTTTGTGATTGTGTTTATTGATGATATCTTGATCTACTCCAGCAGTCGAGAGGAGCATGAGCAGCATCTCGGGATTTTACTTTAGATTTTGAGGGTGAGTTAGTTGTATGCAAAATTTTCGAAGTGCAAGTTTTGGTTGGATTCGATCGCCTTTCTTGGGGAACATTGTATCGGCAGAGGGAATTCAGGTAGATCCTAAGAAGATTGAGGCAGTTCAGAATTGTCCTAGACCCACTTCAGCTATGAAGATAAAGAGTTTCTTGGGTTTGGTGGGATATTACCGTTGATTTGTAGAGGGGTTTTCATCTATAGCAGCCTCGTTGACCAGGTTGACCCAGAAGGGTGCCGCATTCAGATGGTCATACGAGTGTAGGCGAGCTTTCAGGCGCTCAAGACTGCTTTGCCTACAACACCAGTGTTGGTGTTGCCCACAGGTTCAGGATCTTATACGGTATATTGTGATGCATCTCGTGTTGGGATCGGTGCGGTATTGATGCGGGAGGGCAGCGTGATTTCATATATGTCACGACAGTTGAAGGTTCATGAGAAGAATTACCCTATTGTCACTTAGAGTTGGCAGGCATTGTTCATGCGCTGAAGATTTTGAGGCATTATCTTTATGGCGTGTCGTGTGAGGTTTTCATGGATCATCGGAGCCTTCAGTATTTGTTCAAGCAAAAGGATCTTAATTTGTGGCAGAGGAGGTGGTTGGAACTATTTGAAGACTATGATATCACCACCTTGTATCATCTTGGGAAGGCCAATGTGGTGGCCGAAGCCTTCAGTAGAAAGGCAGCGAGCATCGGCAGCCTTGCATTCCTTATAGTCAGTAAGAGGACGCTTGCAATGGATGTTCTTACTTTTACCAACCAGTTTGGGAGTTTGGATATTTCATAGCCCATCTGTGTTCTAGCTTGTACAGTCACTCGGTCTTCTTTATTTGAGTGTATTCGAGATTGGCAGTATGACTACCCTCATTTGTTGGTCCTTAGGGACACAGTGCGGCACAGTGGGCCAAACAGGTTGCTGTTGGATATGACAGAGTCTTGAGGATGTAGGGTCGTGTTTGTGTTCCTAATGTGGATGGACTTCGTGAGTTGATTCTTGAGGAGGCCCATAGTTCTCGTTATTCTATTCAGTCGGGCGCCGCCAAGCTGTATCAGGACTTGCGAAAACATTATTGGTGGAGGAGGATGAAGAAAGATATAGTTTCTTATGTAACTCGGTGCCTGAATTATCAGCAAGTGAAGTATGAGCATTAGAGACCTGGTGGTTTTCTTCAGAAGATAGAGATTCCATATCTTCTCACTAGCCCAGGTACTTTTCTATGTCCGTTTGAGGACAAACGATTGTTTTAGAGGTGGATAATGTGATGACTCGATAGGTCATCTTAAATTTTAGAACCTAGTTCTGTGTTTCGAGGTCTCAAAAACCTCATTTTAGCCTTCTTCGATTAGCGTGCGCAGTTCGGGTGTTCTTCCAGAAGGCTTATATGTTAAAAACTAATAAAAATAGGACTTTTGTCTAAAAAATTTAATTTAAGTTGACTTCGGTTAACATTTTGGGCTAACAGAACCGGATTCGTGTTTTGACGATCCCGGTGAGTCCATTTCGTAATTTGGAACCTGAGCGTATGTCCGGAATTGAATCCGGAGGTTCCTAGCTCGAGTTATTGATTTTTGCTGAAAACTAAAAGTTTGAAATTTTTATGGTTTTAAGGATCGACTAATTTTTGGATTTATTGATACCGGGTCTGTATATCGGTTTTGGAGCCCGATACAGGTCCACTATAATATCTATGACTTGTCTGTCAGATTTGGTGACAAACGGAGTTGATTTGACACGATTCAGACGTGCGGTTGTGAAAATAGATGTTTTAAAGTTTTCTTGAAAATTTTATTTGATTTGGTGTCTGATCCGTAGTTCCAGGAATCATTTTGGTATTTTTATCGTGCGAATGATTTTATATGATGTTTTACGACTTGTGTGCATGTTTGGTTTGGAGCCTCGAGGGCTCGGGTGAGTTTCCGATAGGCTAGGGGTGAATTGAACTTAGAAAATCTAGTGTTTTTGCTGCAGCCGGTTTTCTAGTGTGTTGTGCTTCGCGATCGTGAACTCATTATCGAAATCGTGAAGCCATTCTCGCGATCGCGCAGGGGATCTGAGTTGGGGAGGATTTTACACTATGCGAACGTGAGACCATGGTGGCGAACGCGGAGCATTGGGTGGTTTGCTCTAATCGAACGCGACCTGTCACACTCGGACGTGTAGCGTTAGCTAGGCTAGGTAGGGGACTTGAGGTTACACTACGCGAACACGGGTCTTGTCTCGCGAACGCGGAGGTAAGGGGGCTAAACCTTTGCGAGCGCGTGTAGCCTCTCGCGATCGCGTAAGCCTAGCAGGCACTGCTCTTTGCGAACGTGTCAGGATTCACGCGAATGCGATGAATACCTGACGCCCAGTTATTCAAACCAGAACCAATTCATAACTAGAAGACCTATAGGCGATTTTCCTAAAAAAATTTCTTCCCCAATTTGTTAGTAAGTGATTCTAACCTACTTTCTTTCAATTACCCATTACATTTCATGAGTTTTCAACATAAAATCTAGGATCTTCGTGGTGGGAATTGTGGGTTTGGGTAGAATTAGGGATTTTTGTATAATTGGAATTTAGACCCCGAATTGAGGTCGGATTTCGAAACAAATTACATAATTGGGCTCGGTGGTGAATGGGTAAATGGAATTTGGTCCGAACCTCGAGTTTTGACCAAGCGGGCCCGGGGTTGATTTTTGACTTTTTAGGGGAAAGTTTGGGAAATCTAAAGTTATGCATTGTAATTGATTCCTTTATCAATAATTGATATTATAAAAGTCGTTTGTGGATAGATATGAGTGGTTTGGAGGTGGATTCTAGAGTAAAGTTGTGATTGAGCATTGAGTGGCCTTTGGAGCAAGGTAAGTGTTGTGTCTAACCTTGACTCGAGGGAATCAGGAACCCTCAGACTATTTGTTATGTGAAATTTGTGTGAGCGGTGTATATGTGAGGTGACGAGTACTTATGAGCCGCCAATTTATCTATTTTCCCTCTTTTCTAATATTATCTCTTTCCCTGTCTTAATTTTTACATGCTCTAACTGTGTTCTCATGGCTAATTGCTACTTGTTAGACATTATTTCCTCCTGTTCATGATATTGTTCTTTCCATAGTTTCATTACCTCTTATTATTTGCTTAAGCTAGTTTATCGGTACCTTTTTATTGTATATTGTAAATTGGTCTTGCTGTGTAGTATTACTTATGTCAACTATCATGACATACAAGTTTCCTATTTGTTTCAGTTTCTTGTTTAAGTATTGTGAAGAGTTTATGTGATTTGAATTGTGAATTTATTGTGTATGATGAGCACTTGATATTGATATGGTAGGATAGGGTTGCACACCGCAACAGGTGGAATGAGGGTGATATATTGAGGTGCACTAAGGATGAACCGATATTGTACAGTGGAAACGGGTTGCACGCCGTAACAGGTGTAATAAGGGTGGATTGTTTGGTGACATAAGGGTGAACTATGATTGTGTTATTGTGATATGGTGGGATCGGGTAGCACGATGCAACACTTTTATTTATATTCACTGTTGTTTATGATATTATGAGGAAATAAGGGAGGAATATGAGATGTACGGTGGGATCGGGTTGTGTGCCGCAACAACCTATGTGTTTATGTTTCCTGAGTTGTGTTAGTTTTACGGTAAGGATTGGTAATTTCTGAACGTTGTTGTCTTATTTTCGAGAGTTGTAGTATTTCTTCCAAATTACTGCTTTATTCTATTATATCTTCCTTTTTCTACTTTTATCATATATACTACGTTCAGGCTGTAGTGTGAGTGACCCGCTGTAGTCTCATCCCTAATTCAGCGAGGTTAGTCTCAGCACTTACCAGTACATGGGGTAGGTTGTACAGATACTGCACTCTGCACTTCTTGTGCAGATTTTGCTGTTGGTCTGAGCTGATCGTGAGGTTAGCTGCTGGATTCATCCGGCAGGAGACCCGAGGTAGATCTGCGGACGTCCGCAGACCTTGGAGTCCCCTTCTAGACATTGCACGAAATTGTTTCTTTCCTTTAAAAATACAATTGTTTTTATTTCACACATTTACTTGTAGTAAATCCGGGAAGTAGTATATATATTAAGGTTGTTACATATTTCCCACACACATTTTAACTCGTTATAGCTTATTTGTTGTTATTTACTGTAATGTATAAGAATTGGCTTAATGATTCTCTAACGTTGTCTTTCATAGAAAGTGAAATGTTATGCGCCATCATGGTCCCGAAGGTGGGAATTTCGGGTCGTGACATTATATCTCAATTTTGAGGGCGTTTTGGTAAAGATAAGACTTGATTTTCACTGAATTTCATATTGAAACTTGAAGAAGAAGAAGAAGAAGAAGAAGAAGAAGAAGAAGAAGAAGAAGAAGAAGAAGAAGAAGACATCACATACAATATATTTACGAAATTGTAGTAAAGTTGTAGTAAAATTTTAGGTAAATTGTATTATGTTGTAAGTATATATATGTTTTTATTTGAATGTTGTATGAAAGTTGAAAAACAGTTGTATCATGATAAAATCTAGTTGCCTCCCTATGTATAATTTGAGAAACTTGTGATATTTTACATAACAACACCTCTTGGCATTTAACTCTAATATTCACACAATTAAGCATCACGAAATTCTTCTTTAGCAGGTGTCTTTCACTGAAAAATACTTATCTGATTATGGTATCAGCTTAACACAATTGATTTCCTTAAACATGCATTACTTTCCGTAATGTGAAGGAAATCAAAACTACATCATAAGCACTGAAAGCATGCAGGTCTATCACGTAACCATTTTGAAAATAAGGCTCCTTATTACATATTCAAAAGGCAATACTCATACTGAGAATTGGCACTGACATTTTGAACTTATCGGCATTTTTGACAATTATAGTCACAAGTTATTTGGTCAAGTTACATAATCACATTTTACTCGATGAAATTATACCAAATTGCTACTTGGAATGTCATATTGAATTAGTCACAATGCATTTGATTTTGTAATATTGAATTACAACTAACTATACACTACACACTTATTTATAACTAATCTACAACTTATCCACAACTTTCATACATTATTTCTACCCAATTAAATACAACTACAATATCATAAAACTTAAATACATATTTTATAAAAATTTTATACAATATATCTTTTGTTTATTTTGTATTTGATTTGTATATATTTTATGGGTGGTGTGTGCTTCTTCCTCTCTAAAATTCCAATCAAAACTTACTCTCTTAATACAATTTTGATACATTCAACAACTTTATGTAAAAAGATAGTATTGATAACTTAAATACAAATTTTATACAACGATTCATATATTATACAACTATTTTTCAACTTTCATAAAACATTAAAATAGAAAATATGTATAACTACAATAGAATATAATTTACCTACAATTTTACTACAAATTTACTACAATTTCATAAGTATATTATATTTCATGTATTTTTCTTCTTCTTATTCGAGTTTCAATCTGAAATTCAGCAAAAATCAAGTCTAATCTTCACAAAAATACCCTCAAAATTGAGATATAAACTCCAAGCAATATTCCCAACTATTTGCAACAACATCCAATCCAAACAAATAAATTTTTTTGAAAATCCAAATTTGAATTCAAAGCTTTATGATAGATTAGTGTTCGAATCTTCACTTCCTAGGACCTGGAGTTTACTTCAATAGGTTGGCCGGCAGAAGATAACTTTTAGGTTTACCTTATTGAGAGAGAAAGATGAAGAAAGAAAGAAAAATTGACGAGAGATGCGGTAGTGAGGAAAGATTAGAGGAGAGAAAAAAGGAAAATGATGTAACTAAATCCACTAATTTAAGGCACTAATAAAGGATTATATATAATTTATAAGTAATCCTTGTTTTTAGGGGGGGGGAGTAATATACAAAACTAGTACAATTTCAGTAAATAAAGTTCAAATATTATATAGGAAGGTAAACATCTGTGACAAACCGGTCGGCCGTCTCAAGAGTGTAGCCCTGTCCCCCCCCCCCCCCCCCCCCCCCCTCTTTCTGCTTCTTTTGGTGCTTTATAGTTGTTATATATCTTCCTGGTTTGGTTAGTTTGGGTCCGGAGTGAGTTGGAGTGAATTGAGACACTTACTCTCTTAATTGGAAGCTTAAGTTGAAAAAGTCGATCGTATGTCGACTTATGTGTAAACGGCCTCGGATTTGAAATTTGATGGTTATGTTATCTCGGTTAGGTGATTTTGGACTTAGGAGCGAGTCCGGAATGTGATTTGGAGGTCCGCAGTACTATTAGGCTTGAATTGGCAAAAATTGGAATTTTGACAAATTTGGTCGGCAGTGGAAATTTTGATATCGGAGTCGGATTGGATTTCCGGGAATTGGGGTAGGTACGTGATGTAATTTATGTCTGGTGTGCAAAATTTGAGGTCATTCGGACTTGGTTTGATAGGTTTCGGCATTGCTTGAGGAATTTGGAAGTTTAGATATTCATTAGGCTTGCATCCATGTTTAACAAGTCGGCTGCATATCTAATGAGTTCACATAAAGCAGGGATAAAACTTCTAGAACGCTCAATATTAACATGAATCAGCTAAGAATGGCAACAACGCAAGATAAAGGCAACCTCTCGGGCTCATAGTCCCTCAAGCCCTCAATAGCCAAAACTCAGCTCTCAGCCCTCAATACACACACACACTCAATAGGTACCTACCCTCACTAGGCGTGTACAAACCCCGGAGGGGCTCCTTCAGGCCAAGCGCTATATCGCTGCGGCGTGCAGCCCAATCCGATCTCGTTGCGGCGTGAAACCTGATCCATAATACATAAATATCCATAAGGCTCGTTGCGGCATGCAACCCGATCCATAATCCATATATATAGCCCTAAGGCTTGTTGCGGCATGCAACCTAATCCATATACATAAATAGCCATAAGGCTCGTTGCGGCGTGCAACCCGATCCATATACCTCACATAGCTCACAGCTCGACACTCATGCCCTATCTCAGTCACTAACCTATCCAGCCTCTCGGGCTCAACAAAAACCATAATATTCAACCCAAATAGAGATCAAATCAAGTATTAACAAGAAATGAGAGGAAATAGAGATATGACACACAAGTAAGACAGTGATTGAGTACAAGACGGCAATTAGTAGTCAATTCAACAAGTATACGACCGTTGCAGGTCCCAACAGTGACATCATATGGCCTAAGCATGTTTTCAAACATTATTGGCAGTGAAATTTCTAAAAGACAAGGAAAACATGTAAGCAACAATAGGCTATTCGACTTTACAATCTCATGGGACGAACCAAGTCACAATCCCTCACGGTGCATGCTTACATGCCCGTCACCTAGCATGTAGGTCGCCTCCAATAATCACGTCAAACCAAATAATCACGTCATACCAAATAATCATGTCATACCAACAGTATGAGATCATGAATATAGCCTAAAGGGATCAATTCCACAAGAAAATTACTAAATTATAGCCCAATATCCGAAATCGGCTACTCCCTCCCCCTCCCGGGCCCACATCTCAAAATCCGATAGAAGTCACAAAACTTAAAAGCCCATTCATCCACGAGTTTAACCAGGCTAAATTCATCAAAATCCGACATCATTTTGTCACCCAAATCCCCAAAATCCACTCTCCAATTCTTAAGCCTTAACCCCCAAATTTCACTTCAAAATCTTGATATTTAGGTGGGGTAATCGGTGGGGAAACAAGATTTATGATCCAAAACGAGTACATGAAGCTTACCTCAATATTCCCCTCGAAAACTTCTCCAAAAACATTCCATACAACCTAATCACTTCATATATAAGACGACCACCATAGTAGTGTCAAACGACAAAAAAATGTTACGACGAATGACCAGCCCACCACCCTACATATATATGGTATTTATCCACACCCTTCCTCCTCCAACACTCCACAAAAAATTAGTAAAACACGCAGCCCAACAGCAACACAAAACAGTCCACAAAATAGTCCGCTACAACTGAATAACTCGAGCTCACGGCTTCCGATCACTGTCCTGTGAGTTCTTACAAGTATAGAACGAATTACCATGAATTTACAGCACAAAAAATGTATGAAAGAGATCAGAAAACTCACCTTACTTTTTGGGTAACTCAGCCCTTATCTTGGTTCTTCAAACTCTAGGTTTTACCCCCAATTAGAACTTGAAAGATAGAGAAAATCAATTAGGGTTTGTGGATAATCTTTGAGAGGAAGCTTGCAGGGGCTTAGTTCTGGTTACTTGTGATATAAAAAAAGGTTTATATTTCAGGAGATAAGCCTTTAAATGGGCTCTTTTTCCGAACCGAAATTGCCTCTTTTTGGGCTCTTATTTAACCAAGTAGGTGTCACACCTACTTGTCACCTAGCGGTTTGTGCAGTCTCGCAACAATGCCTATCTCTCTACTCCGATGTCGTATTGATAAAAGGTTTAATGAGTTGGAAACTAGACTCATAGATATTCAATTTGGTTGGTATATGATCCTGTAATTCCAATTAAATTGGGAGAAAATCTTAGTAACATTTGACCTAAAGTTTAAATAAAATTACGAACATAAGTTGCGACAACTTTTGTCGAATTTTGTTTCATAACTCGTTTGACTTCAAGACTTATGATACGGATATTATATGATTCAAATAACTTAAAACACAAACTCTTGAGAATATTGATCACCGCTAGGTTTACCCAAAAATATGGGTTACAACATCCTTGATTCGTTTAACTTCTAATACTTGTTAATCACCCTTATACACTCTTGTATCATTTAAGCCCAATAAGATTAACTTCTTATCATCTCAAAGATAATCTCTTCTCAGATTTACGTCGACTAACTTATGGCATGAGACAACGTACATGAATATGGGTTGTAACATTAGGGTTGTTATAAGACATGATTTCAACATGGTGAAGCTGCTGAAGTTGGCTGTATCTGGTGTGATCGCACTTGCTAGGGGGCTAGCCGCAGGTGCGGCAGAAGAGGGCGTAGATCCAGGAAAATTTGGCTGGACTGGAAGCGCATGTGCGGGAGATTGAGCACATCTTCTGCCCCACAGATGTGAGGCAAAGCCGCTTATGCGGAATAGTGGATCTTGGACATTTTCGCAGAAGCGGAAGATGGGCTGCAGAAGTGACTCCGCAAATGCAAGGCCTGGAGCGCATGTGTGAGCATAGTGGACTTAAGTGAATTCCATAGGTGCAGATATTTGGTGGCGTAAGCGGCTCTTCAAGTGCGGGAAAACAGCCGCAGGTGCGAAAGGTTTGGGCAGAAGTTTAACAAGCAAGGGTTCGCGATTTTGGTCTCATTCGACCGTTTGAGACTCGGACTTAGGAAATTTGGGAGGCTCAATATGATTATTATTGATGTTGTTTGGTATGTTTGGTGATTTTTTGGACTTGTATGAAGTCATATATATAGGGGAGGTGTCGTCTTTTTCATCGTAAAATAGGTTGTGGTCGATACATAATAGTTATGACACTTAAATGATAATGATAGTGTTGTTTCTCTTATTGTATACTAAGGAGTAGCAACATTTGCATAGCTTAAGGTTGAGCAGTATATATACAAGGTATGTGAGGCTATCCCTTTCCTTATTTTTCACGACTCCGATTATATATAATGCAATGAACGAGCTTCCAAAGATACTCTACTCTTAGAAGCTAGTAGTACTTACATTGTTTCACTTCTTATGGAACAATTGATGTTGAGGTTCCTTCTCTTATTATTATTCTATCAATGTTGTTAGTACTTCCCGATTCTTATAAGATTCTTGATGAAGAGTTAGTCCTAATAACGTGCACGGAGAATATCGACCTTATGTCACTCCGAAAGGTTCAAATTATGATTGCAATGAGTCCTACATGCATTATATGTATATATGTATCTAGTTACTCTACTGAGCCGCGCTATAGTCGGACAGTTACGACACCTATTGTGCAACCACAGATCAGTTGGGTTTTACCGAGCTCCACGTGGCCGGGTACGTTTTACCGAGCCTATTACAGCCGGGTACGATATGATGATGATGTTTCCCACAAAGGCGTATGTTTTAAAAGCTTATGTATATATATGTATGTATCACATATTTCATGTCAGTAGCCCTCAAATGTACCCAGATGTTAGAGTTTGTATATACTCTATCCCTGTTTACATTAATTTTCTTACTTATGATTTCCTTCCTTACATACTCAGTACTTTGTTAGTACTGATTTTTTTTATTTGTGGACGCTGCATGTCGTGCTGCAGGTCCTGATAGACAGGTAGACAGAGCTCCCCCACCATAGTAGGCTTCCCAGTTCAGCGGTTATTGGCAATGTCCCTTCTCCGGACTTGCCGTGGTCTTGATATGCATTTTGTTATATATATTATGGGTATGTAGGGCCCCTGTTCCGGAAATGTTGCATCACTTATGCTCCTTTAGAGGCTCATAGACAGGTGTCGACTCATGTATAGTTTGGTATGCCTTGTTGGCTAAATTTTTGTTGTATAGGCTTTCATGGCAACGTTGTAGCTCGTACCTTGTATGTAGTTTCTTAGTAGTCTTGTCATCCCATGTGATGTATGTTCATGCCATTATCTTTCATTTTTTATTGTTCATGATCCATATCGACCACTTATATTGATCTCGTCGGCCCTTAAAGATAATAAATAAGGTTAGATAAAATGTACGTTGGTGCTCGGCAAGTATGGCCCGTGTGCTAGTCATGATCCTCCAGTTTGGGTCGTGACAAACTTGGTATCAGAGCAAGTCTGTCCTAGGGGTTGTCTATGAGCCGTGTCTTGGAGAGTCTTGATTATGGATGTGTAGCGCGCCACGTTTATAATCCGGAGAGTACATGACATCTAGGGTTGCTACCTTCTTCTTGAATCTAGATCGTGCGTAGAGTTAAGCCTTTAGTGTTCATATCTAATATTAACCTTATTTTCTCTCACCTATGCCTTCGACTAGGAAGCAAGCGATTAGTAGACAGCTTGATATAGCTACGGGAGAGGGTACTAGTTAGGTGCCTCAAGCCAGAGCAGGCCAAAGTGAGGCTCTAGGTGAGATGTCGTCTCATACCTCATATACTCCGTCTCATCCAGAGGATATTAGGAGGCACCAAGCACCACCAGTTCCTCTGTCTGGACCTACAGACCAGGATATGCGGAGTGCAGTGCAGTTATTGACTAGCTTGGTAGTTGCTCAGGCTCAGAGGCAGAATATCGGTGTTGTTGATAAACCGGATAGTACGAGAATTCGTGATTTTATTAATCTAGACCCTCCAGTGTTTACCGGATCAGACCCCAAGGGGGACCCGTAGACTTTTATTGACCAGGTTCATCGTACACTGTGAGTTATGCATTCTGCAGATACAGGGGGAGTAGAGTTGGCTTCTTATCAATTACAGGATTTAGCGGTTTTCTGGTATGATAGTTGGGAGAGATCCAGAGTTCTGAAAGCCCCTCCAGCTGTGTGTAAGGAATTTTCTGAGGCCTTTCTTCGTCATTATTTTCCAGTTAAGATACGACAAGCTAGAGCTAATAAGTTCTTGAACCTTAGACAAGGTAATATGAGTGTGTGAGAGTATAGTATGCAGTTTGATTCTTTAGAAAGGTATGCTCTCCATATGGTGGCCGAGATGAGTGATAGGGTGGATGTGTTTGTGAACGGGTTAGGACCACATCTGATAAATGAGTGTACGACAGCCTCCTTGGTGGAAGGCATGGATATTTCTCGTATTCAGGCTTATGCCCAGACCCTGAGGGATCATAAGCGCCAGCAAAGGGCAGATAGGGAGCAGGATAGGAGCCAGCATAAGAGGTCGAGATTTGTAGGGTATTCTCATGACTTCAGAGGTAGTGTTAGGCCCCAGTCTTCGAGGAGTTAGGTGCCACCTTTAGCTAGTGCTCCTCCATAGCTTCAGAGGCCTCGGTATGTTCGATTTACCTATTCTGGTCCAGGTTAGAGTTCACGGGTATCAGGCTCCCAATATCATAGGTATACTAGTCAGACGAGACCCCCAACACCCCGTTGTGATCAGTGCGACAAGTCCCACTTTGGACTATGTCGTCGAGGCTCTGATGCGTGCTATTCTTTCGGGCAGCCTAGCCATATGATGCGGGATTGTCCTAATAGGGAAGGTGGTGGTATGGCTCAGCCAACTGGATCTCTATCTGGTTCTTCCTCATCGGTTCGACCTCCAACACGGGGTTTTCAGCAGTCGACAGGTTGTGATAAAGGTAGAGGTGCACTGCCGAGTTTGAGTGGTGCTCAAAATTTAACCTATGCTCTAGTAGGTCGACATGATCTCGGGTCGTCTCAAGATACTGTTACATGTATATTGTCTGTGTGATGTATATGCATTGATTGATCCGGGATCTACATTATCATATGTTACACCCTTTGTGGATAATAAGTTTAGCGTTGAACCTGAATTGATAAGTAAACCACTTGCGGTATCTACTCTGATAGGAGATTTTGTGGTTGCTAGAAGGGTATATAGAGGTTGCACAGTGATGATTTGTAGTCGTCAAACCTCGGCGAATTTATTTGAATTAGAAATGGTTGATTTCGATGTGATAATGGGAATGGACTGGTTGTCCTCATGCTATGCAAATGTTGATTGTCGTACGAAGATAGTTAGGTTTCAATTTCCTGATGAACCCTTCATTGAATGGAAAGGGAACATTGCTACGTCGAAGGTAGGTTTATTTCCTATCTTAAGTCAAGGAAGATGATCTCAAAAGGTTACATTTATCATCTTGTTCACGCTAGGGATGCAGAGGCGAAGCCTCCTACTCTACAATCAATCCCCGTGGTCAATGAATTTCCAGATATTTTCCCAGATGAACTCTCAGGACTTCCTCCTAAAAGGGATATTGAGTTTAGCATTAATGTGTTGCCTGACACTCAACCCATATCTATACCTCCATACACGATGGCCCCGACATAGTTGCGAGAGTTGAAGATGCAGCTGAAGGACTTGCTGGATAAGGGCTTCATTAGGCCTAGCACTTCACCTTGGGGTGCGCCAGTCCTGTTCGTGCGGAAGAAAGATGGGTCGTTAAGGATATGTATCGATTATCAACAGTTGAATAAGTTTATTGTAAAGAACAAGTATCCACAACCTGTTTGACCAACTCCAGGGTGCCAAGTATTTCTCCAAGATTGACTTACGTTCAGGGTATCATCAAGTGAGGGTTAAGAAGAAGGATATTCCAAAGACGGCTTTCCGGACATGATATGGGCACTTTGAGTTCTTGGTGATGTCATTCGGGCTAACAAATACCCCAGAAGCTTTTATTGATCTCATGAATACTCTATTCAGGCCCTATCTCGATGTGTTCGTGATCATATTCATTGATGATATTTTGGTGTATTCTCATTCAGAGGCGAAACATGCGGGCCACTTGTGAATAGTATTACAAACGCTTCAGGATCGTAAGTTATATGCTAAGCTCTCCAAATGTGAATTATGGCTGAACTCAGTAGCATTCCTTGGCCATGTGATATCTGACAAGGGTATTAGTGTCGACACTCAAAAGATCGATGCAGTAAATAATTTGCCGAGAGACCTACAACACCATCAGAAGTCTGCAGCTTCCTGGGGCTAGCAGGATATTATAGGCGATTTGTAGAAGGTTTTTCCTCTATATAAGTTAACACATAAAGCTACTAAGTTATAGTGGTCTGACGTTTGTGAACGAAGTTTTCAGGAGTTAAAGAATCGATTGACATATGCGCCAATGCTCACTCTCCCAGAAGGAACAAAAGGTTATGTGGTATATTGTGATGCCTCAAGTATAGGTTTGGGGCGTGTTGATGCAACACAGGAAGGTGATCGCTTATGCATCAAGAAAATTGAAAAGGCATTAAAAGAATTACCCAACCCATGATTTGGAATTGGCTGCAACAATATATGCTTTGAATATATGGCGGCACTACTTATACGGCGTCCATGTTGACATCTCCACAAATCCCAAGAGTTTACAATACATCTTCAAGAAAAAAGAGTTGTATTTTAGGTAGCATAGGTGACTTGAATTACTGAAAGATTACGATGTCGAGATATTGTACCATCCTGGTAAAGCCAATGTTGTGGCAGACGCTCTCAGTCGTAAGTCAATGGGAAGCTTAGTACACATTGAGGCAGGTAGACAGGGGTTGACTAAATAGCTTCATCAGCTAGCCAATATGAGAATTAGATTGTTAGACTCTGATGACAGAGGGGTTACTGCACAAAATAGATCAGAATCATCTTTGGTAGCTGAGGTAAAAGCATGACAATATGAAGATCCTACCTTAGTACGATTGAGAGAGAGCATTCAACAGAGTAAAATTACGACTTTTGAGATCAGAGCAGATGGGGCACTGAGATACCACAACCGGTTATGTGTGCCTGATGTGGCCGGGTTGAGAGAGAAGATTATGATTGATATTCATCAATCCCGATATTTCATCTATCCCGGCTCGACAAAGATGTATCATGATGTTAAGGAGCAGTATTGGTGGGATAACATGAAGAAGTCTATTGCAAAATTTGTAGCCCAGTTTCCTAATTGTCAACAAGTAAAAAATTGAACATCAGAAACCCAGTGGATTACTTCAGAATATAGAGATTCCGACCTGGAAATGGGAAGTGATTAATATGGACTTCATTATTGGATTACCTCGCTCGTATCATAAGTTTGACTACATATAGGTGATAGTTGATCGACTTACAAAATGTGCCCATTTTCTGCTAGCTAAGTCAACTTACACATCTAAAGATTATGAGAAGTTGTATATCATGGAGATTGTTAGGCTTCATGGTGTGTCGGTATCTATTATATCAGACCGAGGAGCATAATTACGGCTAAATTTTGGAGGTCTTTTTAGAAAGGTTTACGCACACAAGTGAGTCTCAGCACTACATTCCATCCACAAACTGATGGACAGGCTGAACGTACCATTGAGACACTTGAAGATATGCTATGAAGATGTGTTCTGGATTTCCACGGGAATTGGGATGACCATCTTCCACTCATAGAATTTGCCTACAATAATAGCTACCATTCCATTATTAAAATGGCCTCGTACGAGGCACTATATGGGAGGAGATGTAGATCACCACTTGGATGGTTCGAAGCGGGTGAAACAGAACTATATGGGCCAGATTTTATTCACCAAGCCATTGAGAAGGTGAAACTGATACAAGAGCGGCTGAAAACGGTGCAAAGCAGGCAAAAGTCTTATTCTGATGTCCGACCTCGTGATCTGGAGTTTGAGGTTGGTGATTGGGTTTTCCTGAGGATCTCGTCGATGAAGGTTGTTATGCATTTTGGGAAGAAGGGTAAGATGATTCTGCGGTATATCAGTTCATACCAAATTCTTTGACGAATTGGACAGGTTTCTTATGAGTTAGAATTGCCATCCGAATTGGAATTTGTCCACCCGGCATTCCGTGTATCTATGTTGAGGAAGTGTATTGGAGACCCTTTTCGGGTCATCCCTATCAAAGATGTACAAGTTACAGAGGATCTATCATATGAAAAAGTGACTGTGGCTATATTAGATCGACAAGTCCGCAAGCTAAGAACAAAAGATGTATCTTCCGTCAATGTATTATGGAGGAACAAGAACAGGGAAGAAATTACATGGGAAGAATAAGAGGAGATAAAGTCTTAATACCCTTACTTGTTCTAGATTATAGATAATGAGGATCCCGGGGTGATGCAGGATGCATTAGAAGGTGAAATGTCTCTATGAGGTAAGTAGTAGCTTGAGAATACTCTTCCTTAATACAAAATGGTAATATACAGATAATGTACATATCTGTAATGCTTGATATAGCCTTGTGAGACTATACATTTGGGTTTAACTGCTTGCAAGTTTTGCTAGTATCCATTTTATAAGGAAAACTCGACCAGAAATATCTGTTGGAATCCACGATGCGTTAGGCTCGCCATAAACCCTTACATTAGAGGACAAATGTTCCTAAGGGGAAAAGGGTGTTACAACCCATATTCACGTACATTGGTTCATGCCATAAGTTGGTCGATGTAAATATGAGAAGAGGTTATCTTTGAGATGATAAGAAGTTAATCCTATTGGGCTTAAATGATACAAGAGTGTATAAGGGTGATTAACAAGTATTACAAGTTAAACGAATCAAGGATGTTGTAACCCGTATTTTTGGGTAAACCTAGGGGTGCTTAATATTCTAAAGGGGTAGTGTTTTAAGGTATTTGAATCATATAATATCCATATCATAAGTCTTGATGTCAAACGAGTTATGAAACAAAAGTCGACAAAAGTTGTCGCAACTTATGTTCGTAATTTTATTTAAACTTTAAGTCAAATGTTACTAAGCTTTTCTCCTAATTTAATTGGAATTACTGGATGATATACCAACCAAATTGAATATCTATGAGTCTAGTTTCCAACTCATTAAACAGTTTATCAATATGACATCGGAGGAGAGAGATATAGGCATTGTTGAGAGACTGCATAGGCCGCTAGGTGACAAGTAGGTGTGACACCTACTTGGTTAAATGAGAGCCCAAAAAGAGGCAATTTCGGTTCGGAAAAAGAGCCCATTTAAAGGATTATCTCCTGAAATATAAACCTCATTTTACATCACAAGTAACCAGAACTAAACCCCTACAAGCTTCCTCCCAAAAATTATCCACAAACCCTAATTGATTTTCTCTCTTTTTCAAGTTCTAATTGGGGGTAAACTCTAGAGTTTAAAGAACCAAGATAAGGGATAATTTATCCAACAAGTAATGTGAGTTTAATAATCTCTTTCATCCATTTTTTCTGCTGTAAATTCATGTTAATTCGTTCTATACTTGTAAGAACTCACGGGACAGTGATCGGAAGCCATGAATTCGTGTTATTAACTTGTAGTGGACTGTTTTGTGGACTGTTTTGTGTTGCTATTGGGCTGCATTTTTTACTACTGTTTTGTGGATTTTTGGAGGAGGAAGGGTGTGGATAAATACCATATATATGTAGGGTGGTGGGTTGGTCGTTTGTCGTAACATTTTCGGGCCGTTTGACACTACTGCGGTGGTTCTCTTATGTATGAAGTGATTAGGTTGTGTGGACTATTTTGGGAGGCTCATTATGATTATTATTGATGTTGTTTGAGATGGTTGGTGATTTATTTGACTTGTGTGAAGTCATATATATAGGGGAGGTGCTGTCCGTTTCATCGTAAAATAGGTTGTGGTCGATACATAATAGTTATGACACTTAAATGATAACGATAGTGTCGTTTCTCTTATTGTAGACTAAGGAGTAGCGACATTTGCATAGTTTGAGCTTGGGTAGTATATATACAAGGTATGTGAGGCTATACCTTTCCTTCTTTTGCACGACTCTGATTATACATAATGCAGTGAACGAGCTTCCAAAGATACTCTACTCTTAGAAGCTAGCAGTACTTACATTGTTTCCCTTCTTATGGAACAATTGATGTTGAGGTTTCTTCTCTTATTCTTATGCTATCAATGTTGTTAGTACTTCCTGATTCTTATAATATTCTTGATGAATAGTTAGTCCTAATAACGTGTACGGAGAATATCGACCTTATGTCACTCCGAAAGGTTCAAAATATGATTCCAATGAGTCCTACATGCATTATATGAATATATGTATCTAGTTTACTCTACCGAGCAGCGCTATAGTCGGCCGGGTACGGCATCTATTGTACAACCACTGATCAGCTGGGTTTTGCCGAGATCCATGTGGCGGGGTATGTTTTATGGAGCCTATTATGCCTAGGTACGATATGATGATGATGTTTCCCACAAAGGCGTATGTTTTAAAAGTTTATGTATATATATGTATGTATCACGTATTTCATGTCAGTAGCGCTCAGAGATACCTATATGTTAGAGGTTGTATGTACTCTATCCCTGTTTACATTATTGTTCTTACTTATGCTTTCCTGCCTTACATACTCAGTACTTTATTCGTACTGATATTTTTTTTATTTGTGGACGTTGCATGTCATGCTATATGTCCTGATAGACAGGTAGACGCAGCTCCCCCACCACAGCAGGCTTCCTAGTTCAGCGGTTATTGGCAAGATCCCTTCTCCGGACATGTCGTGGTCTTGGTATGCATTTTGTTATAGATATTACGGGTATGTCGGGGACCTTTTCCGGCAATGTTGCATCACTTATGCTCCTTTAGAGGATCATAGACAGGTGTCGACTCATGTATAGTTTGGTATGCCTTGTTGGCTAATTTTTGTTGTATAGTCTTTCATGGCAGCGTTGTAGCTCGTACCTTATAGTTAGTTTCTTAGTACTCTTGTCATCCCATGTGATGTATGTTCATGCCATTATCTTTCATTTTTTATTGTTCGTGATCCATATCTACCATTTATATTGATCTCGTCGGCCTTAAAGATAATACATAAGGTTAGATAAAATGTACGTTGGTGCTCGGCAAGTATGGCCCGGGTGCTAGTCATGATCCTCCAATTTGGGTCGTGACACCTAATTCACCCCGAGGCCTCCGGGACCTCAACCAAATATTCCCAAAAGTCATATGACCCAATATGAACTTAGTTGAACCTTCAAATCACTCAAAACAATTCATTTTTTATTGTTCATGATCCATATCTACCATTTATATTTATCTCGTCGGCCTTAAAGATAATAAAGAAGGTTAGATAAATGTACGTTGGTGCTCGGCAAGTATGGCCCGGGTGCTAGTCATGATCCTCCAGTTTTGGTCGTGACACCTAATTCACCCCGAGGCTTCCAGGACCTCAAACAAATATTCCCAAAAGTCATATGACCCAATATGAACTTAGTCGAACCTTCGAATCACTCAAAACAACATCAAAACACCCATTACACCTGATTTCAAGCCTAAAAAGCTTCTAAACTTCTGAATTCCACAGACGACGCCGAAACCTACCATACCACATCTGATTGACCTCAAATTTTTCACACGAGTCATAAATGAAATCAAAAATTTACTCCAATTCTCAGAATCAAATCCGACCCCGATATCAAAATTTCCACTTCTAGCCAAAATTGCTAAAGTTCCAACTTTTGCCAATTCAAGCCATATTCTACTACATACCTCCAAATCACATTCCGAACACGCTCCTAAGTCAAAACTCACATACCAGAGCTAAGGGAACCATCAAAATTCAAATCAGAGGCCGTTTACACATGAGTCGACATCCAGTCGACTTTTCCAACTTAAGCTTCCAATTAAGAGACTAAGTGTCTCAATTTACCCCGAAATAAATCCGGATCCGAACGAATCAACCCGGTATGATATATAAGAGTTGTAAAGAAAAAAAAGAAGCAGAGAAATGGGGGAAACAGGGCTATAACTCTCGAAATGACCGGTCGGGTTGTTACATCCTCCCCCTCTTAAACATATGTCTGTCCTCGAACGGGTCTAGAAACATACCTAAAGTCTCAAATAGGTGTGGATATCTACTCCGCTTCTCCCGCTTGATCTCCCAAGTAGCCTCCTCCATGGGCTGACCTCTCCACTGCACCTTCACTGAAGCTATATCCTTAGACCTCAACCTTCAAACCTGGCATTCTAAAATGGCCACCGGTTCCACATCATAAGTCAAATCACCATCCAATTGGACCGTGATGAAATCCAAAACATGATACAAATCACCGACGTACTTTCGGAGCATAGAAACATGAAATACTGGATGCACACTCGACAAGCTAGGTGGCAAGGCAAGCATGTAGGACACTTCACCGATCCTCTGAAGTACCTCAAAAGGCCCAATGAACCGAGGGCTCAACTTTCCCCTCTTTCCAAACCTCATAACACCCTTCATGGGTGATACCTTCAGTAGAACTTTCTCCCCGACCATGTAAGACACATCACGAACTTTCCTGTCAGCATAGCTCTTTTGCCTAGACTACACCGTGCGAAGCCGCTCCTGAATCAATTTCACCTTGTTTAATGCATCCTGGACCAAGTGTATACGGAAGAGCCTAGCCTCACCCAGCTCAAAACATCCCACCGGAGATCTACACCGCCTCCCATAAAAATCCTCGTACGGAGCCATCTGAATGTTCGACTGATAACTATTGTTGTATGCAAACTCTGCGAGCAGCAGAAACTGGTCCCATGAACCCCCAAAATCAATGACATAAGAGCATAGCATGTCCTCCTATATTTGGATAGTGCGCCCGGACTGTCCATCCATCTGAGGATGAAATGTTGTGCTCAACTCAACCTAAGTACCCAACTCCCGCTGCACGGCTCTCCAAAACTGTGATGTAAACTGCGTGCCTCTGTCTGAAATGATGGAAATTGGGACACCATGAAGGAGAACAATCACTCATATGTAAGTCTCAGCCAACCGCTTTGAAGAACAAGTCTTACCAACTGGAATGAAGTGCACGGACTTGGTCACCTGATCCACAATCACCCATATAGTATCGAACTTCCTCGAAGTCCGTGGGAGCCCAACTACGAAATCCATGGTTATCTGCTCCCACTTCCACTCTGGGATCTCTAACCTCTGGAGAAATCCACCCGATCTATGATGCTCCTACTTAACCTATTGATAGTTGAGATACTGAGCCACAAATCCAACTATATCCTTCTTCATAATCCTCCACCAATAGTGTTGTCTCAAATCCTTGTACATCTTCGCGGCACCCGGATGGATGGAATACCGCGAGATGTGGGCTTCCTCAAGAATCAACACATGTATCCCATCTACATTAGGCACACATATCCATCCCTGCATCCTCAACAACCCGTCATCATCAATAGTTACATCCCTGGCATCACCTTGTCAAACCCTGTCCTGGAGGTCGAGCAGATAGGTGTCAGAAATATCAAATCTAACAAACTGGCTAGCTAAGTCCTGAACATCCAATGCCAATGGCCTCTCCACTGTTGGAAGATACGCTAAGCTCCCCAAACTCTCCGCTCAACGACTCAAGGAATAGCCCACCACTTTGGCCTTTCCAGAATGGTACCGAATGATGATATCATAGTCCTTAAGAAGCTCCAACCACCTCTGCTAATGCAAGTTAATATCTTTCTACTTGAACATATGCTGCAAACTCCGATGATCAATGTAAATCTCACAATGAACCCCGTCAAAGCAGTGCCGCTAAATCTTCAAGGCGTGAACAATAGCTGCTAACTCACGATCATGGACATGATAGTTCTTCTCATGGGTCTTAAACTGGCGCAAATCATAAACAATCACTCTACCCTCCTGCATCAGAAAACACCCAATACCAATCCGCGAGGCATCACAATATACTGTGTAAGAACCAGAAGTTGATGGCAGAACTAGAACTCGAGTCGTGGTGAAATCAGTCTTGAGCTTTCGAAAGCTCTTTTGCACTCATCTGACCACCTGAATGGAGCACCCTTTTGGGTAAATTTTGTCTAGGGCGATGAAATAGATGAGAAACCCCCCACAAAATGACGGTAATAGCCTGCCAAACCAAGAAAGCTCTGAATCTCCATGGTTGAGGAAGGTCTGGGCCAACTCTGCACCGCCTCTATCTTCTTCAAATCCACCTGAATATTGTTACTGGGCACCATGTGCCCCAAGAACCCCACTGAACTAAGACAAAACTCATACTTGGAGAACTTTTCATAAAGTTTCTCCTCCCTCAATTGTTGTAACACAACCCTCGGATGTTGGGCATGCTCCTGCTATCTACGAGAGTACACCGGGATGTCATCAACAAATACAATAACGAACAAGTCAAGATAAGGCTGAAACACGATGTTCATCAAATGCATGAATGAAGTTGGGGTATTGGTCCATCCAAAAGACATCATAAGGAACCTATAATGGACGTATTGGGTCATGAATGTTGTCTTAAGAATATCTGAATCCTGAATCTTCAGTTGGTGATACCCTGACCTCAAATCAATATTAAAGAACACCCTTTCTCCCTGAAGCTGGTCAAATAGGTCATCAATATGTGGAAAAGGATACTTGTTCTTGACTGTGACCTTGTTCAACTTTCTATAATCAATGCACATCCTCATAGTACCATCCTTCTTATTTACAAATAGAACCGGTACACCCTAAAGTGACACACTAGGCCGAATAAAACTCTTATCCAAGAGTTCCTAAAGTTTTTCCTTCAGTTCTTCAACTCCGTCGGTGCCATACGATACGGTGGAATAGAAATGGGGTGAGTGCTCGGCACCAAATCACTACCGAATTTAAAATCCTTTCAAGCGGCATGCCCACCAATTCTGCAGGAAACACATCCAAAAAATCATGCACCACTAAAACTAAATCAATAGTAGGGGCCTCTGCACTAACATCCCTCACAAAAGCCAAATAAGATAGACAAACCTTGTCACCCATCCGCTGAGCCATCAAATATGAAATCACTCTGCTGGGAACATAGTATATCGAACCACTCCACTCAACCCTCGGCAACCCCGACATCGCCAACGTCACGGTCTTAGCGTGACAATTTAGAACAGTATGACATGGAGACAACCAATCCATACCCAATATCACATCAAAATCGGCCATACTAAGCAACAAAAGATCTACTATATTCTCCAGACTCCCAATAGTCACCATACATGACCGATCGGCCACACCCTGATCGGCCTCCCCCTATCAGGCGACCTCTACCTAATTGAGCTCCACCGCGGTATGGCTGAGCGGGTGGTGAAGGAATTGGTGCGGATGCCCTAGACTGGCTCCTCTGAGGAGCAGGACCTCCCACTAGACAAGGACAATGTCTTCTCATGTGACCAAACTCTCCACACTCATAGCAACTCCCTAGTGCTGGTGCTGGGAACTGAAGGGAGCCCCGAGCACCGGAATAATGGGAAGAAGGACCTGGCATAGACGAACCCTGACCCGATGGAGCACTGGACGAACTCTGCGCTGGGAGGGCACCGAGATATGAATGGCCTTGGTGATAACTATGGGAACCATGGCCAGATGATGCACCACGGTGAACTGGGCGAGTCGTCTGAGCATCTCTGATAGGACGACCCCTACCGTGCTGGATTTGATCCCCTAAAGGAGAAACACTAAATCCACCCTGTCCACGAGGGCTCTTGACCTCCCTCTTAACCCTCTCCTGACTATGAACCATCTCAAACTGACAAGCAAGGTCAACAACCTCATCAAAAGTAGCACCAGACACTCTCTCTTTGGTCATAAGCAATCACAGCTGAAAAGTGAGGCTATCTATGAACCTCCTGATCCTCTCCCTGTCTCTTGGAACCAACCAGATTGCATGACGGTCCAACTCTGAGAATCACATGTCATACTGCATCACAGACATTTCACCCTAATGAAGCTTCTAAAGTGTTTGCGCAGCTCCTCTTTGCGTGACTAAGGCACGAACTTCTCCAAAAAGAAAAAGAAGAACTGCTTCCAACCAAGGGGTGTTGCGTCTTCCGGCCTACGCCTCTCGTAAGCCTCCCACCAACTGAATGCGGCCCTAGAGAACTAAAAGGTAGTGAATGTGACCTCACTGGTCTCCAGAATACCTGTTGTATAGAGTATCCTCTGACACCTGTCCAAGAAGCCCTGTTCATCCTCCCTATCTGCACTAGTGAAAGATGGAGGCTGGAGTCTCCCAAACCTCTCCAATCTATGTTGCTCATCCTCGGGCATAGCAGGAACCACATAGTCGTGAGTAGCGGAAACCGGCTGGGCTGGTGGTGCCCCTGGTGTATAGAGTCCCTGTATCACCTACTCTGGCTTGCAGCCAGTGGGAGTCTGAGTTCCTCCCCTCGCCTGAGAAGTGGATGCTGCCATTAAAATAGAGACCACCTGAGCAAGGCCTGTGCACACGGTTAGAATCTGAGCTAGGGCCTCCTGAAGGTTAGGAATCACGATGGGCATATGTGGTGCCTGAGCTGGTCCATCCACAACTGGGACCTGGTCTTGATTTGGGGCAACAAGTGGATTTTCAAGTACTCACGCAGCTGTTGTGCGGGCTACACTTCTGCCCCTACTCCGGCCTCTACCGCGACCTCGGACTCTCACGGTTGTGGCTGGTGGTACTGGTGGCTTCCCATCCTGCCCAGTAGTACGAGCCCTTACCATCTGTCGGAGAATGATTCAAGCTATGTTTAGTTATCAAAATCAACAAATTTGCACGACATGATTTCAATGATGTGAAGTGTTCCTAAGGGTTCTGCAGCCTCTCGAAGATAAGTACAGACGTCTCTATACCGATCCGCAAGACTCTACTACCCTACTCATGACTCATGAGACCTATGTAATCTAGAGCTCTGATACAAACCCAAAACTCAAACATGTCGTGATGGAGCCTATCAGTGGTACTAGGCTAGTCGATTCTCAAAAATACTTCAGCATTTCATAAAAGATAAATCAAAGCCTTTTTTTCATAACAAATTTTTTTTCCATAAAATAGAATTTTGACTCGACATTTTAGTGTGGAAAGGTAGCCCCAAACATCGGGGGTTCACCAAGTCATGAGCGTCCAGAGAGCTAGTCTAATTAAAAAAATAGTGTCTAAGTATCAATACAGAAAAGAAAAAAAAACATAGGAGGAGAGACAAGGTCTGCGAACACCGACATCTACCCCGTAGTCTCCAGTACTCGATCACGCACGAACTGAACGACCTGCGGAACCGTGCACACATGGATCTGCACATGAAGTGCAGGGTGTAGCATGGGTATAACCAAATCAGCAAGTAACATAAATAAATATGGAACTGAGAAGCGGTGACGAGCTAAAAAAAAGATACAATTTGTTTCATAAACTTCAACAATGTAAGTATACGTGGGTAAATTCCGGCAAATATATAACAAGTCAGCTGCATATCTACTGAGTTTAGGTAAAACAGGCATAAAATTCTAGAAAGCTCAACAGTAACATGAATCAGCTAAGAATAGAAACAAAGCAAGACAAATGCAACCTCGCGGGATCACAATCCCTCAAGTCCTCAATAGCTCAAAAATCGTCTCTCAACCCTCAATACATACACACCAAATAGGTACATGTGCTCACTAGAGTTGTATCGACTCTAGAGGATCTCCTTCAGCCCAAGCGCTATATCACTGTGGCGTGCAGCATGATACAATCTTATTGCAGCGTGCAACCCGATCCATAATACATAAATATCCATAAGGCTCGTTGCGGTGTGCAACACAATCCATAATCCATATATATAGCCCTAAGGCTTGTTGCGGCGTGCAACCCAATCCATATACATAAATATCCATAAGGCTCGTTGTGGCGTGCAACCCGATCCATATACCTCACATATATCATGACTCGGCACTCAGGCCCTATCTCAGTCAGTAACCTCTCCAGCCTCTCGGGCTCAATAAAAATCATAATATTCAACCCAAATAGAGATAACAACACGTATTAACAAGAAATGAGAGAGAATGGGGATATGACACACAAGTAAGACAGTGACTGAGTACAAGAAGGCAATTATCAGTCAATTAAACAAGTGTACGACCACTGCGGGTCCCAACAGTGATTTCATATGGCCTAAGCACGGTTTGTAACATGAATAGCAGTCAAATTTCCAAAGACAAGAAAAACATGTAAGCAACAATAGGCTATTCAACTTTACAGTATAACGGGAGGGACCAAGTCACATTCCCTCACGGTGCACGCTCACACACACAGGCGTAAAGCATGTGCGTCACCTCGAAATAATCACGCCATACCAAATTTTGGGGTTTCATACCCTCAAGACCATATTTAATACTGTTACTTACCTCATTTGTGCAGAATCCTACTCCGATATTCCCTTGTCTCTCGAATCAGTCTCCAAATTCCCCTAATCTAGCCACAAACAGTACGAGATAATCAATATAGACTAAAGGGATCAATTCCATAATAATACTACTAAATTATAGCCCAAAATCCGAAATCGGCTCAACTCAGCCCCCCGCGCCCACGTCTTGAAATCCGAAAAAAGTCACAAAATACGAAAGCCCATTCACTCAGAATTCTAACCATTCAAAATTCATCAAAATACGAAATCATTCGGTCACCCAAATCCCCAAAATCCAATCTCCAATTCTCAATCCCTAACCCCCAAATTTCACTTCAAAATCTCGCTAATTAGGTGAGGAAATTGGTGCGAAAACAATATTTATGATCCAAAATGAGTACAAGAAGCTTACCTCAATAATCCCCTCGAAAATATTATCCAAAATCTCCTAAGTTCGAGTCTCAAATGATGAAATAAGACCAAAATCGCGAACCCTTTCTTTTTAAATTTTTGCCCAGACCTTTCGTGCCTGCAGCTAGTTTCCCGCACATGCGGAGCCGCTTCTGTCACCAAAGTTCCGAACCTGCGGAATTCACTTAAGTCCACTGGACTCGCACTTGCGCTCCAGGTCTCGCACCTGTGGAGTTGCTTCTGCGGCGCAACTTCCGCTTCTGCGGATGTCCAAGATCCAATGTCCCGCATCTGCGGCTTAGCCTCGCATATGTGAGCTCGCAAATGGGCTCACTCTCTCGCACCTGAGCTTCCAGTCTAGCCCAGCCTTGCCCGCTTTTGCACCCTCTTCTGTCGCACCTGCGGCTAGCCCTTTTGCAGGTGCGATCACACTAGATGCAACAAACTTCAGCAGCTTCAGCAAGTTGAAATCAAGTCGGATAACCACCCGAATTCACCCCGAGGCCTCTGATACCTCAACAAAATATGCCCACAATTCATATGACCCAATACGAACTTAGTCGAACCTTCAAATAACTCAAAACAACATCAAAACACCAATTACACCCGGATTCAAGCCTAAAGAGCTTCTAAACTTCCGAATTTCACAAACGACACAGAAACCTACCAAACCCCGTCAGATTGACCTTAAATTTTGCACACGAGTCATAAATGATCCCTCAAACTTACTGCAATTCCCAGAAATCAAATCCGACCCCGATATGAAAATTTCCACTGCTAGCCAAAATTGCAATAATTCCAACTTTAGCCAATTCAAGCCAAATTCTACTACATACCTCCAAATCGCATTCTAGACACGCTAGTCTAAAATCACTTAACAGAGCTAACCGAATATTAAATATTCAAATCTAAGGTCGTTTACACATGAGTCGACATCCGATTTTGCAACTTAAGCTTCCAAGTAAGAGACTAAGTGTCTCAATTTACCCCAAAATTACTCCGGACCTAAACTAACCAACCCCGTAAGACATATAACAGTTGTAAAGCACAAAAGAAGCAGAGAAATAGGGGAAACAGGGATATAACTCTCAAATAAGCGCCTGGGTCGTTACATGAAGTTTATTCCTGGTTTATCTAAAGTCACTAAATATGCAACTGACTTGTTATATATTGCCAGAATTTATTCACGTCTACTTTAATTATTGAAGTTTCTATTCTCTCAATGATGGTGAGGACGCGTATTACGGGGCAAGAGGGTGGCCAGGCCCATTTCTACGCCACCCTGCCTGACCAGATGCCATTTCTTCAGATGATGTGATTACAGGTATTGACTTAGTTTTCCACAGAGATGCCTCTTTATTATCTTACCCTGGTTCCACTTATTCATATGTTTCCTCTTATTTTGCTCATTTTCTGGATATGCCCCGTGAGTCTATAGTTTCATCTGTTAATGTATCTGCTCATGGGGGTGATACTGTTATTGTGGACCGTGTATATCGGTCGTGCGTGGTGACTATTGGCAGTCTGGAGACCAGAGTAGATCTTTTATTGCTTAGTATGGTTGATTTTGACATGATATTGGGTATGGATTGGTTGTCTCCGTGTCATGTTTTTATAGATTGTCACGCTAAGACCTTGACGTTGACGATGTCGGGGTTGCCGAGGGTTGAGTGGAGTAGTTCTATAGACTATGTTCTTAGTAGAAGTGATTTCATACTTGAAGGCTCATCGGATGGTTGGGAAGGGTTGTCTATCTTATTTGGCCTTTGTGAGGGATGTTAGTGCAGAGGCCCCTACTATTGATTCTGTTCCGGTGGTACGTGATTTTCCGGATGTGTTTCCTGCAAACCTGTCGGGCATGCCACCTGATAGGGATATTAACTTCGGTATTGATTTGGTATCGGTTACTCAGCTCATCTCTATTCCATTGTATCGTATAGAATCGGCGGAGTTGAAGGAGCTGAAGGAACAACTTCAGGAGCTCTTTGATAAAGGGTTTATTCGGCCTAGCGTGTCACCTTGGGGTGTAAAGAAGAAGGATGGTACTATGAGAATGTGCATTGACTACATGCAGTTGAACAAGGGCACAGTAAGGAACAAGTATCCTTTTCCACGTATCGATGATATATTTAACCAGCTTCAGGGAGTGAGGGTGTTCTCCAAGATTGATTTGAGGTTAGGGTATCATCAGCTGAAGATTCGGGACTCATATATTCTTAAGAAAGCTTTCAGGACCCGGTATGGCCATTATGAGTTACTTGTGATGTCTTTTTGGCTGACCAATGCCCCAGCAGCATTCATGCATTTGATGAACAGTGTGTTTCAGCCTTATCTTGACTCGCTCGTTGTTTTATTCATTTATGACATCCTGGTGTACTCTCGTAGCTAGTTGGACCATTCCCAGCATTCGATGATTGTGTTACAGCGGTTGAGGGAGGAGAATCTTTATGCAAAGTTCTCCAAGTGTGAGTTTTGGATCAGTTCAGTGGAGTTCTTGGGCCACGTGGTGTCCAGTGAGGATATTCGGGAGGATCCGAAGAAGATAAAGGCGGTGCAGAGTTAGCCCAGACAGCCCTCAGCCACGGAGATCCAGAGCTCTCTTGGTTTGGCAGACTATTAATGTAGTTTTGTGAAGGGGTTCTCATCTATTACATCTCCCTTGACCAAATTGACCCAAAAGGGTGCCCCATTCAGGTGGTCGGATGTGTGCGAGGAGAGCTTTCAGAAGCTCAAGACTGCTTTGACCACTACTCCAGTTCTAGTTCTGCCATTAGCATTTGGCTCTTACACAATGCATTGTGATGCCTCGTGGATCAGTGTTGGGTGTGTTTTGATGCAATAGGGAACAATGATTTCTTATGCTCCACGCCAGTTGAAGACCCATAAGAAGAACTATCTTGCCCATGATCTTGAGTTAGCAACTATTGTTCACGCCTTGAAGATTTGGAGACACTATTTGTACGGTGTTCATGTGAGATCTACACCAATCACCAGAGTTTGCAACATCTGTTTAAGCAGAAGGATATTAACTTGCGTCAGCGGAGGTGGTTGAAGCTTCTTAAAGACTGTGATATCGCCATTTTGTACCATCCCTGGAAGGCCAATGTGGTGGTCAATGCCTTGAGTCATCGGGCAGAGAGTCCATTTAGGTAGCTTAGCATATCTTCCAGTAGCGGAGAGTCCATTGGCGTTGGATGTTCAAGCCTTAGCTAGCAAACTTTTCAGATTGGATATTTCTGAGTCGAGTCGGGTATTGGCTTGTGTGGTCTCTAGGTCTTCCCTTTTTGATCGTATTAGGAAGAGTCAGTATGATGACGCCCATCTACTTGTCCTCAAGGATATGATTCAGCGAGGTGATGATAGGGATGTGGCTATTGTTGATAACGGGTTGTTGATTCTGGAGGAGGCCCACAACTCGCGGTATTCCATCCATCCGGGTGCCGCAAAGATGTACCGGGATTTGAGACAACACTATTGGTCGAGGAAGATGAATAAATATATAGTTGGGTTTGTAGCCTAGTGTCTCAACTGACAGCAGGTAAAGCATGAGCATCAGAGACCGGGTGGCTTGCTTCAAATATTAGAGTTACGAGAGTGGAAGTGGAGCGGATCACCATCTATTTCATATTTGGGCTCCCACGGACTTCGACGAGGTTCTATGTTATTTGGGTTATTGTGGATCGGCTGACCGAGTCCGCGCACTTCATTTCAGTTGGTACCACTTATTCTTCAGAGTGGTTGGCTAAGATTTACATACGAGAGATTGTTTGCCTTCATGGTGTCCCAGTTTCCATCAATTCAGATAGAGGCACAAGTTTACATCGAAGTTTTAGAGAGCTATGCAGTGAGAGTTGGGTACTCAAGTTGAGTTGAGCATATCCTTTCACCCTCAGACGGACAGAAAGTTCGAGTGCACTATCCAGATATTTGAGGACATATTACACGCTTGTGTCATTGATTTTGGGGGTTCATGGGACCAGTTTCTGCCGCTCGCGGAGTTTGCATAAAACAAAAGTCGAGCATTTAGATGGATCCGTATGAGTCTTCATATGGGAGGCGGTGTAGCTCTCCGGTGGGATGGTCTGAGCCGGGTGAGGCTAGACTCTTAGGTACAGACTTGTTCGAGGATGCATTAGACAAGGTGAAATTGATTCAGGAGCGGCTTCGCACGATGTAGTCTAGCCATAAGAGTGTGTGAATTGGAGAGTAGATATTGGGGTTTTGGATGACCAAATGTTGTCGGGTTTTGATGAATTTGGTACGGTTAGACTCGTGAGTGGGCGGGCTTTCGGGTTTTGCGATTTTGTCAGATTTTGAGACATGGCCCAGTGGGCCAAGTTTGAGCCGATTTCAGATTTTAGGCTATATTTTAATAGCTTTCTTGTGGAATTGATCCTTTTAGCCTATATTAATTATCTCGTACTTTTTGTGGCTAGATTCAGGGCATTTAGAGACTGATTCGAGGGGCAAGGGCATTTCGGAGTAGGATTTCTACGCAGTTGAGGTAAGTAACAGTCTTAAATTTTGTCTTGAGGGTATGAAACCCCAAAATTTGGTATGATGTGATTATTTGGAGGTGACGCACATGCTTGGTGACGGGCGTGTGAGCATGCACCGTGAGGAATTGTGACTTGGTCCGTCCCACAAGACTGTAAAGTCGAATATCCCATTGTTGCTTACATGTTTTTCCTGTCTTCTAGTAATTTGAGTGTCATTCATGTTAGAAACCATGATTAGGCCCTATGATATTACTTTTGGGACCCGCAGCATATCGTATACTTGTTGAATTGACTGCTAATTGTTGTCTTGTACTCAGTCACAGTCTTACTTGTGTGTCATATCCCCATTCCCTCTTATTTCGTATTAATACTTGTTGTTATCTATGTTTTGGCTGAATGTTATAATTCTATGAGCCCGAGACACTGTAGAGGGTAGTGACTGAGATAGGGCCTGAGTGTCGAGTTGTGACCTATGGGAGGTAGATGGATCGAGTTGCACGCCGCAACAAGCTTATGGCTATTTATTGGTTATGGATCGGGTTGCAAGCCGCAACGGGTTTTATGGCTATTTATGTATTATGGATCAGATTGCACGCTGCAACGAGATTGGATCGGACTGCATGCCATATAGATATAGCGCTTGGGCTGAAAGAGCATCCCCGGAGTCTGTACAACTCTAGTGAGTGCAGGTACCTATTAAGTGTGTTTGTGTATTGAGGGTTGAGAGCCGAGTATTGAGCTATTGAGGCCTTGAGGGACTATGATCTTGAGAGGTTGTATTTGTCTTGATTTGTTTTTATTCTTAGTTTATTCATGTTACTATTTAAGCTTCTGGGAGTTTATGTCAGGTTTATCTAAACTCAGTAAATATGCAACTGACTTGTTTTATATTGCCGAAATTTATTCACATCTACTTTCATTGTTGAAGTTTCTGAATTGAACTGTATTTTTTTTAGCTCGCCACTGCTTCTCAGTTCCTTATTTATTTCTGTTACTTTCTGAGTTGGTTGCACTCATGCTACACTCTGCACTTCATGTGTAGATCCATGTGTGTTTGATCCCGGAGGTCGTTGAGCCTGTGCGCGATCGAGTATCGGAGACTTACGAGGTAGCTGATGGCGTTCGCAGACCTTGTCTCTCCTTCTATGTTATTATTCTCCTTTATGTATTGATACTTAGACACAGATTCTGGTAGACACTGTTTTTATTAGATTGGCTACTATATGCTCATGGCTGGGTGACACCTTGATGTTTGGGGCTATCTTTCCGCACTATATTTTCGAGTCAAACTTCTAATATCTGTTATGAAAAAGGTTTTGATTTATCTTTATGGAATGTTGAGGTATCTTTTTGAAAATCGGTTTGCCTAGTATCACCGATAGGCGCCATCACGACAGGTTAGAGTTTTGGGTCATGACAAAATCCCTTATAAAAATATTATACGTTTTACCTTAAAATATTAAATGTATTTCGAAAATTAACTATAAAACCTATTTTTAATAAAAAGAAATAGGGCGCCAAAATTTTGGTGACCTAAAACCATTGTTTTAGTTTCTTTGACCTTGAGCCGGCTCGATCATAGATATCAGGGGTGTCAAATAATCGAAAAAAAATTTTAAAAGGAGAGAGACTTCTAAGGATATATATATATTATCAATGAACTTGGTAGCCAGGGGCAGATCTACCTTATCCCAATCAGTGTCATGTGACACCACTTCGTCGAATTATTCTTCTAATTATGTTTATATAGTGACAAATTGTTCTACTCATTATGTTTATATTGTTGAAATGTAAAAACACAACAGTTAGATAAATAATAAAAGTTACACCACTTATCATGGTCCATGTAGCTCATGCGAGTCCGGAACCCAATTAGGCTAAAATTAGACAAATAGAACAAAAATAAGTCAAAAAAAAAAGATAGGACCGAACTATGTATAACGCCACACTATGTGGCGCTATACACTAACGGTAACTGTGTTTTTAGTGTATAGCGCCACATAGTGTGGCATTATACAATTTTTTTTTTCTGACAGGGTATAAAGCCATAGTGCCCGGCATTATACATCTTTTCTGTATAGCGCCGTGTACTGTGGCGCTATACCTGCTTCCTGGGCCCACCAATAATTCAAAAAGCGTATAGTGCTTACTGCTTGGGCGCTATACAATTAAAAAAAATATTCTCCGGCTAGCCATTCTATATAAAGCGGTTAGAATTGCATTTCATTCAATCACAAAAAAATTTCAACTCTTGATCAAACGTTTATTGTTGTTAAAATTCTCAAGCATTTTTTCATTATGTTTGAAGAGCGTAGAATAAGAGTTTCATTATATTGGGGGGGTGAGGTTGTGATGGAGAATAACGTTGTGGGCTACAATTTACATGCTCAGTGTCATGTTAAATTGCCACTAACCATGGAGTACGATAAATTGATATCGTTGTTATGCAAAAAAATGGGTGTGAGCAAACGTTCAGTGTTACATAAAGTAACCGGACAATATCCATATTTCGTCACTCTGCAAGGGGTTGCTTTTTACTTGGAGTTTAACATCGACGATGATGAAACTTTGAGTGATTTTTTGAGGACTCCGGATGAATGCCGGGAATTTCTTTTAATCACAATGTTGGAGATGTACGTGAAGGTTGTAGACGTTCCAAAAAACGAGGTTGTGCGTAGTAGAGATACCCCCCAGTCATCGGGTGGTTATTCTGGAATAGTTTTTGCCGGACAGGTTCCGGATGAAAGACTTTTCTTTGATTTAAACTTATCACCGCCAGGGAATGAGGAGGGAGAAAATAATTTATATCCTGCTTTCCAACATTCACAAGACGAGTGCTAAATTTATGTTGTGATTTCTGTTAATTATGTATATTCTTAGTGTATTGAATTTGTATTAACGCTCATATATTGAATAGGGGATACCGGCCGGATATGAATTTTACAAGTGGCCCATCCGGTAGTCATCACCCAATTGAAAACGTCCATCATGGAATTTCATCACATTACGACTTGTAAGTCAAGTTATATAGCTATATGAAAAGTATTTATTAAATTCAGTAGCTTATATTTTTTTTGGTTGTGTAGTGCAAACGAGCAAGTTGAACCACCCGTACTCACTCAATTGCCCGAAAATGACGTATTACATCGGGATCTGGCTGATGCACAGAGTGTGGAACATAATAGTGATTACGACAACAATGCCGATGAATCCGGAGATGAGACACCTTTTCCTCGTGAAGATGGCGATGATGAGGATGAGGGGGAAGGACCCGATTTGAAGAGACCCCCACCTAGACGAAGAGTGTATGAGCCCGAGGTGCCGTTTCATTCAAGGGAGATTCCTTACATTGATAAGTTGCCAAGCGAGCGGGATGTGGAAGCTCTCACAAGGGATTTTGATGAAATCCGGGCAGCAATGTGGGATGAGTCTAGACCAACGGTGCTTGCAAAGGGGATGCTTTTCCCCGATAAAGCGCGCGTAAGCAGGGCTTGTAAAATGAACAACGTAAAAGAGTGTCGTGAGATGCAGGTAATGGAGTCAAGTCCGGATGTATACAAGGTTGTTTGCCGCAGGTGGTTTTGGCCATGTCCTTGGCTGTTGCGTGCGTCCAAGAAGAAGACAGGTATGTGGAAAGTGNATTTTCCGCATGTGGTTTTGGCCATGTCCTTGGATGTTGCGTGCGTCCAAGAAGAAGACAGGTATGTGGAAAGTGGGCAAATACATTCCCATCCACACATGTGAAATGGACACATTCAACGGTAATCATTTCAACTTGGATATTGACTTGATTTCTCTTGTACTTATTCCGCACATCGAAGCATCCATAAGGTATAAAATCAAAGAGTGCATTACATCAGTCCACCAGGAATATGGCCATACCATTACGAGAAGAAAGGCATTTCTTGGGCGCAAACGAGCATTTGAAATTGTCTACGGTAACTGGGATAAGTCTTTTGCAGGTATACCAAAGTACATGGCCGCACTGCATCACTTTAATCCCGGAACAGTCGTTGAATGGAAGCTTGAGCGGCATTCGGGAACACCAACATACATATTCAATTACGTGTTTTGGGCCTTTAAGCCAGCAATTGATGGTTTTTCGCATTATCGGCCCGTAATATCCATGGACGGAACTCATGTCTATGGAAAGTACGTTATCAAGCTATTGATAGCCGTGGCAGTGGATGCTAATAGCCAGATATTTCCTCTGGCTATTGTTGTTTGTGCCAATGAAAGCAGAGAGACGTGGACGCTGTTTCTGAACCATCTGAAAGAGCACGTTGTGAAACAGCGTTTAGCTATTTGTCTAATATCTTATCGTCATGGTGGTATATTATGTTTTGTGGACAACTTGCCTGCACGGCAAGAGCCTTATGCATACCACCGTTACTGTGTGAGGCACTTTAAGGACAATTTCCAGAAGGTATATCCCAAGAAGGATCTACATTATTTGATGTGGATGGAAGCAACGGACCACCAACAACAAAAATTCCGGAGGCATATGGAATCTATTAGGCAAGAAGACGAGGCAGCCTATTGTTGGCTAACGCGACATAACCCTGAAAAAGTGGACTTTGCATGCGCATGGTGGCAGACGATGGGGATTTCTTACTACAAACATGTCAGAGTCCTTCAACGGGTTATTGAAGTCGGCAAGAGGATTGCCCGTCACAGCCATGGTGCGAATGTCGTTCAAGCAGATGGCGGAGAGGTTTGTTGAACGGTCTGCAGCTGCAACTGAATTGATGGAAAGGGGTGTTGAATTTATGCCAGTGCCGATGCAGAGATTTGAGAAATACAGACGGCGAGCACATTGGCATTCATTTTTGCAATATGATAACGAAAGAAATGTTTTTGAAGTTCGCACCGCTATCCATCAAAATCGGGGGAATAATGTACATACTGTAAATGAATCATCAAGGTTATGCTCTTGTGGGAAATGGTCCATATACCACATGCCTTGCTCACATGCCATCAAGTGCTTTCAACGTATTAGTTTTGGGGAGACCAACTATGTTAATCAACAATATAGTGTTGCCAAGTACCTAAACACTTATAGTGGTCAGTGCAACCAGTGGGTGTTGAGCATTATTGGCCTCCGGAACCATTTAAAATGGTGTGTAACAAGTCATATTTGCGTAAAATACAGGTGCAGAACAGAACGCACATACGGAACCAAATGGATGTTAGTGACACCGTTTATGCGCGCAAATGTGGTATATGCTCACAAACAGGGCACGACCGACGTAAATGTCCTTCAGCTGGTTTGGGTGGCAAAACTAATCATGGGGGGTGTTCTTCTAGTGTACCAAACTACCCTTGAGTTGATGTTGTAATAATTTCATGTCTATGTATATGTTCCAAGATTTATGAAATAAAATTATGCTTGTTAATTATGATTTGTACTTTCCCATATTACCGATTTAAATTATATATTAATAAAATTATATGTATATTTAGCACAGTTAAATATTGTAGTTAATGTAAATAAAAATATTATTTACACCAAATGCTAAAAAAAGTCAAAGAAGGCCGAATCAATGTGTGTGTTGTCTTGTCTAACTGAAAAAGCTGACCAGCTGACATAAAGTCGTCCTGTCAATATCATCAAATTTATGACGCAAAATATAGCGTTGTTGGATAGTACGTTATGTATTTAGCGTGACTTACCACTATGTTATGTGTGTGTTGTCTAGTCTAACTGAAAAAGCTGACCAACTGACATAAAGTCGTCCTGTCAACATCATCAAATTTAAGACGCAAAATATAGTGTCGTTGGATAGTACGTTATGTATTTAGCACGACTTACCACTACGTTATGTGTGTGTTGTTCTTGTCTAACTGAAAAAGCTAACCAGCTGACATAAAGTCGTCCTGCCAACATCATCAAATTTAAGACGCAAAATATAGTGTCGTTGGATAGTACGTTGTGTATTTAGCGCGACTTACCACTACGTTATGTGTGTGTTGTCTCGCGTATAAATAACGGACTCATTCCAGTTAATTTGTGTGCTAAAAATTTACTAAAAAAATATTTTATTTAAAAGTAAGGTTTTTTTTACTAAAAGCAAACATTTCACAAATGGCTCAACCTCTTCGTGCACCAAAATGCAATTGTGGAAAAGCATGCTTGATGCAATTTTGTTGGGACGGTGGTGAATGTGGACGTCGCTACTGGCATTGCTTGAACCAGTTTTACAAGGATCCCAACAAACCTATGTGTGATTTTGAGGAATGGGTTAACCCCCCATGTTATCAGCAATGCTACAGGGAACAACTACATTATCTTAATAATTTGCGTACAACACAAGAGGAACGTGAAAGAGAAGGCAATAGAATTATTGCATACTTGAGGGCTAAACTGAAGGAGGTAGGACGAGAAAAATGGAAAGCATAATGGACTTGTGAAGCCTAAAAGGAAAAGAAAAACCAATATAAACGGGAACTTGCGGAGGTGAAGGCGAAACTTAAAGAGGTTGAAGAAGAAAAAGAACAATTGGAAGAACGATTTAAGTGGTTGGAGCGGAGAATAAATGGTAGCCGAGGTTAAACACTTACATGTATGTGTTTAGTGTATTTTTATTATGTTAGCAGCGTATGTTTGTATTTGTGCTTGTGCTGTAGTATTGTTTTCCTTCTTTGTTGTACTAAATTTTATTTTAATTGAAGTGGAAGTTAAGTTTTAGTGCTTGTGTTGTTATATGAAACTATCAAACGAAATGAGAACTAAAAAAATTAATGGTCATATTCGATTAAATATTTTTTTTAATGTATACAAAATTATTGTTTACGCCATAATACAAAAAAAGGTGAAAGAAGGACGAATCAATGTGTCCCGCAACCGGTGTGTCTCAATGTAGCCGCTGGTCTGAGGCGCATCATTCCCGCCGGCCGAGGTACACTATCTGGATCATCATCATCAAATCATCTCCTTATAGCTGGATGCAGCGCAGGATGACATGTATCAACGGTGCTGTCAGGTCCAGTAGAATGCTACATAATAATATAAAACTTAGTATAGAAAATTACATAACAATTCACAAAAATTTATATTGTCTTACCATCATCATCTTGTCTGGATCCTAAATGTAGTCATTTGTTGCAGCATCGCATGAAGCCTTCAAAAAGTAAATTAATGAAGTTAAAGGAAACAAATAAGTTATAATCAAAACAAATTCAAATTCAATACGAATAAACGCATACCTGCGCATGTGATGTGGAGCCATAACTCAGTCGGCGCCCACTATACAAATCCGGGTCGGTCGTTCCTCGTCAGTGGTAGACGGGCCTGGGAAGTACCTACCCCAATCCTCCCCTTGAATATCCGATCCCACGATGATTAATTAACCCGATGGGGTCATCTGCAAGGGCACTTGAGTGGGATAAATTCCATGGCTGTAAGACGGCATGTCCATCCCATCCATGACACCTGCCATATCATCATCAACATCATCCGTAGAGCCTCAACGCCCCCTAGCTGGGGACCACCTCCTCTCCTCCCACGAGCACATCGTCCGGCACCACCAGGTCGTCGGGCGCCACGAGGCCGTGGGATACCACAACCTCGTTGGTACTGCGTTGGGTCTATATAATCAGCCTCGTGTGCCAAATGTTGATCCGATCGGGCTCGCTGCAGTGTCTGAGTAGCCATATCCATGAATCGCTGACTATACTACTGTATGACCATAGGATCGTGGACATAACTCTGCATTTGCTGTCCCATGTGATAGACGTTATGCAATCCAACTTCTCTTCAAGCCATGCCGTAAATGTATCGTCCACCCTGGACTGATCATCCCTCTCAAAGTGTCTGGCATGCCATGTAGGTAGACTCGGTATAGGCTGCGGCATGCCAAATTGACGACATACCCGCTCGGAGGCATGATGCTCAACAATATCGAGGCATACGATCGGGACAGAAGACATCCAGATTTGTCGGCCAAACCTGCAATACGCTGGCAGGGTATCTAACACATCATCGTTGTACGGCGTCCAGATGAACTATCAAATAAGAACACAGACCGTTAGTAGGCACATAACTATGTTAATCTATACCATGTAAGTTTATTTAGATATTCACCTGTGTGTCGTCCAGCAGATCCAAAACATCCCTGCAGAGGGGGAGATTAGGATGGGCATCATAATCTCGTGCAAGAGCACGACGCACAACCTACCTCCAGGCTAGAGGAAGCTTCGGAATTTCTACATTAGCCGGTAGTTGTGGTAGAGGTGGCACCAAATTAACATTAATAATTACTTATGTGTCACATTTAATATTTTTATAATTTTAATTCATGTTTTATAATTTTAATTCATGTTTTATAAATAATTTATTGTACAAATTATATATATATATATATATATATATATATTTGGGTTCCGAGCTCGATATTTTGAGGCCCAGTCGCACCAAATTAACACTAGTAATTATGTGTCAAATTCAATATTTTTATAATTTTATGTCATTGTTTTATAATTTTAATTCATGTTTTATAATTAATTTATTGTACAAATTATATCTATCTATCTATATATATATATATATATATATATATATATGTTTGGGCTCGGGCTCGATATTTTGAGGCCCAGTGGTACCAAATTAACATTAGTAATTACTTATCTGTCAAATTTAATATTTTTACAATTTTGTGTATTGTACAATTATTAACTTAATTGTACAAAGTTTGGATTTTCGACTACCAGTATAAGATACTTAAACTATAGTATTTATACGCTACAATACTACACATTACTACTCTACAAGGCTCTACATTTACTACGCTACAAGGGTCTACATTTTACTACGCTAAAAAGGTCTAGATTTTACTACGCTAAAAAATAATCTAAACTAAACATGAACAACAAATAAATTTAATTACTAATAAAACACAAACGAATCGGATAAATTTAACATACTAGTTTCGGAAAAAAATAACAAATAACGAAGTAGAACACATACAAATAAAAAAAAATGCATTATTATTAAAGTTTCAGCATATAATAAAACGAAATACCTCGAATAAAATTGAAATTTTGACTCCGAAGATGTGTATCAACAACAATACGATGCTCTACTCAAAAGTGGGACCAAAACTCTTCAACTTTTATGTGACGGGGGGACCCAAGGCAGAATCAGAGGAGGGGGAGACCAAATGAAGAAGAAAAAGATTAAAAAATGGGGGAAGAAGGAGGATGGGGACTCTCTTAAACACGATGGCACATTTCCCTAAAAAAAATAGGTATAACGCCGGGCTTTATGTTGTTATACCCTGTCTGTCAGATTTCAGTATGTATAACGACACACTATGTGGCGCTATACACTAACGACACAATTACCGTTAGTGTATAGCGCCATATACATAGTTCGGTCCTATCTTCTTTTTTTTTCTGACTTATTTTGGTTCAATTTATTCAATTTTGCCTAATTGGGTTCCGGACTCTATTCTACATGAGGTCTAGTGTTCTGCATCTGCTTTTTTTTTTTTTTAAAGATTTTTGTGCCCATCCACAAAATAGATGTGCCTGGAGGGGTTTGAACTGCTGACCTCTTTGGCACTATGAAAACACTTAACCAGTGGACCAAAAATAACAACTACAAATACTAGCGACATTAAATTGTTTTAAACCTGAAAGGATGCTGCTGCTACCTTTTTTTTTTGTTGTTGTCTTTTTGTATGTTGTACAAATTTACAGAAAATTTTTATTTGCTTAAATGGTGACGTCGCTTACGCAAAATTTTGCGCATGCCACTGTTGGTAGCCAGAAGACTTTGGTTGTTAGATAGATATATTTTCTATTTTAGTATTGAACAAGTCATGAGTTTGTAAAGTCAGTACCACAAACTGGAAAGGTCTTAACAAGCATTATTGAATAATATGCTTTGATTAAAACTTTCGTTACTTCTCTAAGAAATTCCATTCATTTCCCTGCTCTGGTTGAAGTATTTGGAGAACACTACTAAATCGGCGCAAATGTTATAAGGTAGCTTCCGATTTTAAGGGTGTGGATTTATAATAAAATTGGATGCCAGAAGACCTTCGGTTTGAATAAATATATTTTATATGTATAATTGGACAAGTCGTGTGTTCTTGTATTAAGTTAATACAATTAACATACAAGGTTATTGAATTTATGTATTCTTAGCTCCCTTTGACCGCATATTTTAGTTACTTTTTTATAAAATAAAAAAAATTGAATACATTGTTAGTTTATGGAGTATAATTAATTTTTGAAAAAAATTTCAAGTTCCCAAAAACTAATTTAAGGCTAATGATGTTGTATGGTTGTTCAAACAATTTAATAGCCCACGTTTTCATGTTTGACACTAAAAAGCGTTTAGGCCCAATTCTTTAGCAAGTTATAGCCACAATTCCCAATGCACTTCGCTACCTTCTTCGACATCTATATATCATGCCCATATAACACTAATAAAAAACGAAGACTGATTTAGTAGAGTACATTTAAAAAATTTCTAGGCACATAAAAAAGTTGTTAAATCATGTGGTAAAACTTTTTGCATATGACCAAATCTTAGTTGAAGTATTATTATTTGAGAGAAGAGAATGCCTTTAGGATTCGACATGAATTATGTCGCAAGTTTGATGTTTTTATATGAAGGAGATAGGTCCAGAATACCTTTGAATTACCATTAAATCTTTACCATAATATTATCGACCAAGAATAATTTTTAGTTTTAAAACAAGTTTGTAGTAATGAATGAAGACTGTTAAATAAGGTGTAGAACTTACTATTTAATTGATGGCTATTAAGGAACATTCTCTATAATAGGTTTGGATTATGCTTGCAATAAAAAATGAATAGACTAACTTAATAAAAAGTAATTTTCTAAGACTAACTTGCTTTCTATGCGATGATGTGCAAGAGAGAAAGATCCTGGTAATATATTAACATATTGTCTTTTATTTCTTATATGATAATAGAGATATAGTATATAGTAGTTTTAAGTTTGATGCATTGCTTAAAGAAAATACTCCAGAACTTTAGGTTATCTGTCAAAATATGGTGTTCGAATATTAGATAGCTTGTATAAGAGTTCCCTTTAAACACATTATAAAGTTTCTTATAATACTGTCACTAAGAAAAATTATACTTAGGCCAGTTAGTTTAGCCTATATCCTAAATGAACTTGGAAGAGTCTATTTTCTATCATTTAATTTTGGGAACATGTTAAGACTTACGAATTGCAAACCCATTAGCATGTATAAACTAGCTGAAATTGGACATCTACTTTTTCATCAAATGTATCTGATTTGGTTCAAGTTATAAGTTTTGATATCTCGTTGCCTCTTATTTCTTCATTTTAGATTTTTTGTCTAATTCTTGCCTTTTTTCTTCTTTCTTTTGCATATACATTTGGAACAAAAATGGAGTCTCAATAGAGACGCAACTACCCGAGCATGGAGTCATCGCATCCCATATCATCCTTCTTGAAATACACCTAATAACAATAAAACAAGCGAAATGCTTGAGGACGCCTATGTCATTCTTATTCTTCCTTTATTATGTGTCCTATTTGTTGTTATGATTGCTGTGTGTTTTGGAATTTATCTCAAGAGTGAGATTGTGTCAAAAACTTATGTTTAATGTAGACTTAACAATGGAATCATTCTAATAATAAAGATTTTGCGTACCAGTTGTTTCTTATTCTCCTTCTACTTCCATCATCGATCTATTCACAACCAATCCAGCTGAAATCCACCACCTTCCTCACACCACTGCTCCAGCTTATCCCTACCACTGATTCACCATATCTCCATAAGTAAATCTTCATCCCCCTCTCAAAACACACTCAAATCTCAACCCCAAAATCAAATCGAGACCAAAAATCATTTCTTGCGAATAGGAAATTTATGGAAAATAATTTTCCTTTGCCTAAAACATACCCAGCACTACCTCTGACCGATGTTAATTTAATGTTTTCTGTGTTGCTTCCTTTCTCTTTTATAAAAGTCATGCAATTCTAGATCGGTAAGGAATTATAGTAAAATACTTGGCTAGTGATATCTATCGGTCATTGTTACGATCTGATAAAGACTCCTGTGACCTTCCTTTTCACTTTCTTTTTCGGCTCCGACTTCTTTGCAGCGACCTTACAAATGTCTATTTAATGTATATTTTTGTATAATAGGTATATATGTACTATTATACAATTTAATGTATATTTTTTTATAATAGGTGTAAATGTTGCTAGTGGGTTGTTGGTGTTCTGCGAGCCGTTTTCAAGGTTGGGGCTTCATGATTCTTTTGGGATAAATTTATGTGCATTTCCTAGGAAGAAGTAAAGGGTGAAGTGTATTTGTGCAGGTGATTGTAGCTCCTATCTTCTTTTTCTTCCATGGATTCTAAAGGTCTTTGTATATGAGATGTATAATCAGTGTATCTCATGTACAATAAAAGTATATTTTGTGTATCTTTTATGTAATATCTATATATCTATATACACTTCAAATGTCACGGCCCCAATTTTTCTCTGTAGGATTTTGTGACGACACCTATTCTCTAAGATTAGGTAATCCTACGACCCCAAATTTTTCGCCGTAGGATGATGCTACGACACCTAATCTCTAAGACTAGGTAAGCCTAACAACATGCGAAATATAACTAAAATAACAACTAAAGTAAAAATCCTACAACTAGTATGAAGGAACTTTCTACAACTCAGTATATACATACTTGCCCAAAACCCGGCGAAATAAAAGTCACAAGCTCTATGAAACGATACGAGAATATCCCTATGCAATAGCGTCTAAATAAGGACAATAAAATAAAATAATCCAGGTGGAAGGGGGACTCCGAGGCCTGCGGACGCCGACATGTATACCTTGAAGTCTCCACGTACGGACTCGGCATTGATGCCTGGTCTGGTAGAAATTACCGTGATCTGCTCAAAAAGATGTACAGAAGCGTAGCATGAGTACAACACAACGATACCTAGTAAATGCCAAGCCTAACTTCGGTTGAGTAGTGACGAGGTCACGTCAAAACCCTACTGGATTTAAATAACGAAAACTGTAAGAGTATGTACCAGTGTTGAAATGATAAACATGAAATTGGAACAACAAATACATGACAAGGTTAAATGCACAGAACTTAAGCAAATAATGTAACACGGAGGAAACAATTAATATATGCTAACAAAACTACAATCAAAGACAATTGCAAAAATTTAGAAATGCCAACAAGAGTCACTACTGAGAGGTACCGACTCGTAGACTCAAATCACATAAATAAATAATAATCTTTCCTTATATCATCGCGGAAGCCTTCACATTTATTTTTAAAAAATATTTTTTCGAAATAGCAGCTCGCTTTTTAGCCCACATCATCACACCGTATGACATCTAGTAGTTCCCTTACTAGTCACGCGCATCAAGCCCACCTTATCTAACCGCGTGTGTTTCAATCCCAAAAACCTTATACCATCGCATGCGTATAAATATCATAATGTACCACAGATCGCAACTCAAAGGTCAAGTATCACAACTTGCCAAAAGAAATCAACAATAACAACATTTTCACAACGAGCCCATGGCTCAACCACATTATACCCAAAGTCTTAACAATAACAATTGGAAGTGAGTAACTCAACAGAATAAAATTTCACAACTTAACACTTTACCTTAATGTGAATCACGGCCTTTATAACTCAATACTAATTTCAACAACTAGATATTCCACAATTTAACAACTTCAAATAATGGGTTCAACGATAAAATAATGAATACGGAATAAGGGAAACAATAACTTTAATTAAACATGTATAGCAATTAGCAAGTAAGAGATATAACAAGTAGAACATGTGAAAATAACTAATGATGATGAATATAACATGATAGGATAACTCTTTTAAGGCATGGAAGAAGTTTACATAGCTAAAATCAGTAATTTCTACATTTAGCCCATGTACACACTCGTCATCTTACGTACACAACTTTCACATACCATAACCAACACAATTCCTAAGAGGTGATTCTCCCACATAAGATTAGACAAGTCACTTATCTCCAATCACGCTAACTCAGTCAACTTCTAGGCCTTTTCCTCGATTATCCAACTCTAAGTGGCTCGAATGTAGTAAAAAATAATTCAATAACATAAACTAATGCTAAGAAAACAATTCCACTTGATAAGGCCATATTATCTACTAAAAATGAGAAAGTCAGCTCAAAAAATTCAAACCCATGTCCACACCCCTAAACTCGACAAAAGTTACAAATTCCACATATACATTCTGCCACGAGTCCAACCACACTAAAATTACTAAATTCTGACTCCGGTTCGGCATTCAAAACCTCAAATCATGTTTGGAAAATTTTCTATTTTAATCCCCAGATCACAAAATTAGGTGATTTAAATAGTGTTAGATTCATGAATAACGGACCAATCAAGTTAATATTACTTACCCCAATCCAATTTGTGAAGTTTCCCTCTGAAAATCACCAAAATCGAGCTCCCCCACTCTATTTATGTTATAAATGGTGAAACCTCCATTTTTAGAAACCTCTCCAGGCAAGTCACATTTGACACCTGAGACTTATAAATCACATTTGAAACCTGAGAGTTATAAATCACATTTGACACCTGGGAATTGCCTCTGTTCCCTACCAGAAAAACAACAGTTTTTCCTGATAAGAATTGTGTATAACTCTCTCATACGACCTCGGAATGTGACGATTCTTTTTGCTATGATTCTGTAATTACAATACGGATCTGATGGTTCAATATAATCACAAATCAAAGGTCGTTTCTACAATGTGGTACCCTTTATGCCAAAAGAAAAGACGTTGAAACATCAAATAAAAGCGAGACACAGTGCAAACTCATCTGAAACTCACCCGAGCCCCATGGGATCCCAACCAGGTATACTAACAATATCCAAAATATGATACGAACTTGCTCGAAGCCTCAAATTGCCTCTAACAACACTAGAATCAAGAAAAGCGCATCGATTCAAGCCTAAGAAACTTTTGAACTTCTGAATACCAAAACTAATGTTGATTCATACCAAATCAACTGTGATTGACTTCAAATTTTGCGCACAAGACATAAATAACAGTACACACTTATTCCAACTTCAAGAATCAGGATCCGACCCCAACACCAATAAATTCCAACTTTCACCAATTCATGCCGAAATGACATATGGACCTCCAAATCAACATCTGGACACGCTCCTAAGACCAAAATCACCGTACAGAGCTATTGGAATAATCAAAATTGCATTTCGTACTCGTTTGTACAAATGTCAAATTACGGTCAACTCTTACAACTTAAACCTCCAACATAGGGATTATGTGTCCTACTTCACTCTAAAACTTCCATAACGCGAAACCAACTACCCCGGCAAGTCACATAATCACAATATAACATAGGGAGGCAATAAATAGGGGATCGGGGATAAAATACTCAAAACGACCTGCTGGGTAATTACATTCTCCCTCTATTAAAATAAATGTTCGTCGTTAAACGAGTATACAGACATACCTGAAGTGGTGAAAAGACGAGGATAACGGCTACACATATCATGATCGGTCTCCCATATCGCCTATTCGACTTGTTGACCCCTATACTAAACCTTCTCTAAAATAATGTCCTTCGACCTCACCTCTCGGACCTCCCTGTCCAAAATTAACACCGGCTCCTCAACATAAGACAAATCCTTGTCCAGCTGGACTGAGCTGAAGTCCAACACATAAGACGGATCACCGTGATACTTCCGGAGCATTGAAACATGGAATACTGGATGAACTGCAGCTAGACTATGTGGTAGTGCAAGCTTGGTTTCCACCTCTCCAATCCTCTCAAGAATATAAAAAGGTCTGATATATCTAGATCTCAACTTGCCCTTCTTCCCGAACCTAACAACACCCTTCATGGGAGAAACCCGGAGTAAGACTCGATCCGTAACTATGAATATAGCATCACGAACCTTCTGATACGCATAGATCTTCTATTTAGATTTTTCTATGCGAAGACGATCTTAAATAAATTTAACCTTGTCCAAAGTATCCTGAATCAAGTCCGTACCCAATAGCCTTGCCTCACCCTGCTCAAACCAACCCTATGGAGACCGACAATGCCTCCCATACAAAGCCTCATATGGAGCAATCTAAATGCTCGAGTTGTAGTTGTTGTTGTAGGTAAACTCCGCAAGTGGCAAGAATTGATCCCAAGAACCCCTAAAATCTATCACACATTCACGAAGCATATCCTCCAATATCTGAATAGTGTGCTCGGTCTATCCGTCCATATGAGGGTGAAATGTTGTACTCAACTCAACCTGCGTGCCTAACTCACTCTGTACGGCCCTCCAGATAGCGATATAAACTACGTACCTCAGTTAGAGATGATGGATACTGGTACACCATGAAGTCTGAAAATCTTGCGAATATAAACCTGAGCCAGCTGATCAAAAGAGTAAGTAGCCACCAGTGGAATAAAATGAGCCGACTTAGTCAATCTATCCAACACCACCCATACTGCATTGAACTTCTTATGAGTCCGTGGGAGCCCAATAATAAAATCTATCGTAACCGGCTCCCATTTCCACTCTATAATCTCTAGCCTCTGAAGCAATCAACATGGCTATTAATGTTCATATTTCACCTGCTGACAGTTTAGACACTGAGCTACATATCCTATTATATCTGTCTTTATCTTCCTCCACCAATAGTGCTGCCTAAAGTTCTGATACATCTTGGAAGTACCCCGATGAATGGAGTGCCATGAACTGTGAGCCTCCTGGAGGATCAAATCACGCAAACCATGAACATTGGAAACACATAGTCTGCCCTGCCGTGCTGAACTGTGTCCTTAAGGACAAGAAGATGGAGGTCATCATACTGATGCGCTCTGATACGATCATAAAGAGAAGACCGAGAAACCACACAAGTCAAAACTCGACTCGGATCCGAAATATCCAATCTAAAAAATATGTTGGTCAGGTCCTGAAGATCCAATGACAATGTCCTCTTCACTGCCGGTAAATATGCTAAACTACCCAAGCTCTCCGCCTTATGAATCAAGGCAGCGGCCACCACATTGGCCTTTCCGGGATGATATAAAATGGTGATATCATAGTCCTTAAGCAAATCTAACCACCTCTATTTTTGCAAGTTAAAATCCTTATATGTGAATAGATGATGTGGACTCTGGTGGTCGGTATAAACCTCATTAGGGACACCGTAAAAACAGTGCCGCCAAATCTTCAAGGCATGACCAATAGATGCTAACTCAAGGTTGTGGAGAGGATAGTTATTCTCATGTACCTTCAACTGTCTAGACATGTGGGAAATCACCCTTTTGTCTTGCATCAACACCACACCAAGGCCAACACGTGATACATCATAGTATACGGTATAAGACCCCGAACCCTTAGGAAACACCAACATTGAGGTTGTAGTCAAAGCAGTCTTGAGCTTTTGAAAGCTCTCCTTGCACTCCTCGGTCCACCTGAATGGAGAATCCTTCTGGGTCAATCTGGTCATAGGTGCATCAATAGGTGAGAAACCCTCTATGAATCGACGATAATACCGATCCAAACCAAGGAAACTCCAGATCTCAGTAGCTGAAGATGGCCTGGGCCAACTCTGCATTGCCAAAATTTTCTTCGGATCTACCTGGATTCCCTCACTCGACACTACATCACCCAAAAATCCCACTGAATCAAGCAAGAATTTACACATTGAAAATTTTGCATATAACTTCTTTTCTCTCAAGGGCTGAAGCACGGTCCTCAAGTGCTGTTCATGATCCTTCCAGCTTCGGGAGTACACCAAGATGTCATCAATAAACACAATAAAGAATGAGTCAAGATAGGGATGAAATACACTGTTCATCAAGTGCATGCATGCTATTGGGGTGTTGATCAGCAAAAATGACATCACAAGGAACTTATAATGAGCATACCGAGTTCTGAAGGCAGTCTTCAAAATGTATGGCTCCCAAATATTCAACTGATGATAGCCTGACTTCAAATCAATCTTGAAGAACGCTCTGGCACCCTGTAACTTATCAAATAGGTCATAAATGCGTGGAAAAAGATACATGTTCTTCTTAGTAACCTTGTTCAACTGTCGATAATCAATACACATGCTCATAGAACAATTCTTTTTTTTTACAAACAAGAATGGAGCACCCCAAGGCGACACACTAGGCCGAATGAAATCCTTATCAAGAAACTCTTAAAATTGTTCCTTTAGTTCCTTCAACTTCGTTGGGGCCATACGATATGGTGGAATAGAAATGGGCTGAGTCCCCAGTAACAAGTCAATACCAAAATAAATATCCTTTTCGGCGGCATGTCCATGAAGATCTGCTGGAACTACATCTAGAAAATCTTTAACTACCGGACCTGTCTCAACGATAGGTGTATCAACACATACATCCCTCACATAGGTTAGATATGCATCACATCCCATACCGACCATCTGTTGTGCCTTAAGGAAATACAACACCCTCCTAGGAACATAATCTAAAGTACCTCAAAGTACCTCTCCGCTCTAACTATGGTAAGACATGCATAGCCAACGTCACTGTCTTGGCATGACAATCAAGGATACCATGATATGGCAATAACCAGATTGGCTAGACTGACCACTGAAAGAACCCCGTGAAGGAAGTACACTAGGAAATGGTCATAATTGGGAACCTGGGGCCTAAGAGTGGTCGGAATACCGCTGGAAGCTGGAAGTGCTGAATGAATAGGGCAGCTCACATAGCCCCTACTATGACGGGTTACAACTGGGGCATGGGCATCACTGTATGTGCCAGAATTTGAGGCTTCTTGGCCTCCCTCTCCTCTATTTCCCGGGCCCACATACCCTTCATTCTCCTAGCGATCTCCACTGCCTTCTGGTATGTGATGTCCATCTCTAACTCCCGGGCCATGCTGAATCAGATACCAGGGTTGATCCTCTCAATAAATTGATGAAACAGCTTTCTGACAGTAGCAACCAAGGATGGTGCATGCCTGGAAAAATATCTAAATCGGATTTCATACTCCAATACATTTATATCACTCTACGTAACTTCTCGAACTCTGTGCTCCATGCATCCCTAAGACTCGGGGAACAAGCTCCCTCAAGAACATATATGAGAATTGAGCATGAGTGAGGGAAGTTTCCTCGGTCGGACTACCCAACTCATACGCTCGCCACCACGGATAAGCCGCTACCTTAAGCTAGAATGTAATGAAAGCAACCCCATATGACTCCACAATACCCATATTGTGTATGATACAGTGGCACTCCTCAAGAAAACCTTTGGCACACTCTAACACCAAACTGCTGAAAGTAGGAGGGTGGTTCTTCTTGTACCTCTCGAGCCTGAGCTGCTCTACCTCAGAAGTTGTTGCCCTAACATGGGATGAACTGTGACAACCGGTTGCACTGATATGACCTGGTACCTGGTCAACCTTGATCCGCTGCTATGTGTCCCTCCCCTGACCTGAAATGTGGTAGGAGAAAGAGGAATCATCCCCACCCGAGCTATAGTGTCAAACATGCACAAAAATTGGGCGAAAGTCTCTTGAAGTCCAGGGGTAGTAATAGGTGTCTGCTCTCAAAATGGAGCTACTGGTGGATCCTGTGTAGCAGCTCGTGTGGGTGCTCTAGATGCACCATATGGCCGTCCTCGGCCTCTGGCCTGTCTTCTCGCGGATCTAGGTAGGGGCGCTGGTGTCTGATCATCACATCCAATTGTGCGTGTCCTCATCATTTCTAAGAGAATAGAAAGACAATGATTTAGAATTTCGAAATCAATAAATTCGTACAATAACATATCAAAGAAGCAAAACTTTTTCTAAGAGCTTCATAGAAAGATAAGGGCAGACGTCTCTCTACCGATCCACGAGACTCTACTAACTTGATTGTGACTCCTAAAACCTATGAACCTAAGGTTATGATACTAAGTTTTCACGACCCCAAATTTCCCTCCGTATAATATCGCGATGACACCTAATCTCTAAGACTAGGTAAGACTAACAACATGTGGAATATAACTAAAATAACATTAAACTCTTAAATCCAACAACTATTATAAAGGAAATCTCCACAACTTAGTATATACATACTTGCCTAGAACCCTACAAAATCTAAGTCACAAGATCTATAAGGTGATATGGAATACCCCTATGCAATATTGTCTAAATAAGGACAAGAAAATAAAATAATCCAGGTGAAAGGGAGACTCCGAGGCCACGGACACCGCTAAGTATACCTTGAAGTCTCCACATACAGACTCAGCTCACTGATGCTTGAACTCCAAGATTTAAGCTCTAAGTTGGAAGAGTTGACCAAGTTTGACCTTTTAGCATTGGATCTGGGAATGGAGTTTCTTCAGATTGTAATTTGGAGGTCCGTAGTCGAATTAGCATTGAAATGACGAAGGTTGGATTTTTGGGAAGTTTAACTGGGAGTGGACATTTTGATATTGGGTTAAAATACTAATTTTAGAAGTTGGAGTAGGTACATAATGTCAAATGTGACGTGTGTGCAAAATTCGAGGTCAACTAGACGTGTTTTGTTAGGTTTCAGCATCGATTTTTGAAGTTGAAGTTTCAAAGTTCATTGATTTTTACTTGAGGTGTGACCCGTCGTTTCAAGGTTTTTATGCGTGATTTGAAGCCTCGCGTAGGTTCATTTCGTCATATAGAACTTGTCTGCAAAATTTGGCTTCATTTAGAGTTGATTTGATATGGTTCGGATGCTCGGTTGGGATTCTAGAGGTTTTGGAAGTTTACTTTAATCTTCATGCAATTTGGCGTCCGATTTGTGATTCTAGAGGTTATTTTGATTTTTTGATCGGTCCAGTGAGTTCGTGTTATGTTTTTAGAATTGTGTGGGTGTTTTGTCTGGAGCCTCAGGGGATCAGGTGACTTTTGGACTAGCTTCAGAGTGTTTTGGTAAAAACCTTGAGTGATGTTCTGGTTTCATCACATTTGTGATGTTTTTGTCGCAAATGCGTCTAACCGCCTTTGCGAGGTACTGTTCTCATTTGCGAACCTGGGATGCTTGGGACTGGATCGCATTTGCATTGAAGTTATCGTTTTTGCAAAGCTTGAAGAGTTTCGCATTTGCGAACTCTGTATCGCATTTGCATTGAAGGCATGGTATGTCAAGGGTCGCATTTGCGATGTTTTGTCTATATTTGCGGAGGTCACATTTGCGAACCCCCTGCCGCAAATGCGACATCTGCAGCCTGCTAAATGCTGAGAATTCCGAGACTTAGTATTTTGTTATATTTTGAACCCCAACTTCAATGGGAGGAGATATACCAAATCATTGGTTAAGTACCTCTAATCAATTCGCAACTACATTTCATGATTTTACATAAGATTTAGCATCAAATTCATGAGAATCTAGGGAAATTTTTGGGAATTTTGTCAAAACTTTGAAAAATGAAAATTTAGGATTTGAGAGTCGAATAGGACTTAGATTTGGAAACAAAATACGTATTTGGACTCCTGAGACTATGGGTAGTCAAGACCAACCCTTAAACCTGAGTTTTGACTGGGCAGGCCCGAGGGTTGACTTTTGTTGACTTTTTAGAAATATCACAGCTTTATTAATTGAAATTGTTTTCCCTTGCATTGTGTGATGTATCTAAGTCATCTATGGCTACATTGAGCCGAGCGGAGGTGAATTGGTAAAGGAAAAGTTAAATTGAGTATTGAGTTAGCCGAATTGAGGTAAGTGTCTTGCCTAACTTTGTTGAGGGAATTTTTCCTACTATTTGACATTGTTTGCTACATTCGGGGGTGATATATTTATGAGGTGATGAGCATATATGCATGTTCCAGGGTTAACCATTTCATTTATATTATCATGCTTTAAATTATCCTGAGTTCATGGCACTATGGATGTTTTCATGCAGGTGAGGTCGAGGGACATGTATTATGTTGTGATATCTTTTCCATGTGTATACGTTCGTGCCATTACATTGAGCTGTTATTGTCGCATTTGTGGTTCTTATGTAACTTTTCGTTAATGATATATTCTTATTCTCTATCTTATTTGTTATTGTGTCGCTCGTGCCTACTGATCACGCTCAACTATGTCTAATAAAATACTAAGCAGGCGTTGCAAATATAATCTGGGGTACTATGCCCAGAGTCGATCGCAGAGGGAGTTAACGTATCAAGCAAGCTATCAGAATAATAAATTGTCACTTGGTGTTATTTGAACTACTACAACTGAATGAAAATATTAAAACTAAAGATTAACTACAATAAGGTGTAAACAATTGTAATAAAGGTCTAAAGTTATGGTTTCCCCCGTCGGTGAACTTCCTTCTCGGATACTTTTCATAAATTGATTAGTTGTCTCTATCAATCATGAACACTCTATCTACCATAAATCTCTCTCAAGTAATTATGATAATTTACTAGACGCACTCTCTCAAGTTACGCTAGCTAGATTGCATTACAGTTCACTTTAGATTGCACCCGAGGTATCGTTATCTCTAATCCAACCTCTAAACCCTCGGTTATGACTTTC